>JAOTAV010065246.1:0-14223 GCA_026546445.1 Cyclargus thomasi | reverse complement strand
AAATTGATTTCCCGCCTTTACTTGACACTGGCCATGGTTATAGCCAAGCGCCATATAAATAAATAAAATAAATAAAATAAAAGAAGAAGAAGAACATATTTAAAACGCGATGTAGCTACACTGCATATATTTTGTCGCAAAGCCTGCGTGGTCTAGACGTGGTATAAAGAACATCTCTCCATTTTCAAAGACTCCATATATAAAATACTAGACAGCCTTTTATGAAATTAGGGGACAAGCGAGCAGACGGATGACCTAACCATGTGCGCTTGAAACAGCTGAAAAGTTGCAAGACTTTTTTTAATGAAGGAATAGGCTACGGGATAGGGTATGTAAATAAAGTGGGGGAAAGTTAGGCCTTTTTTTTTCGTTGGGGAAATGCATTTATGCATCCCCGGCAGTTTGGGGAGGACCACCGGGGTATGTGAGACTCAAGGTAGGGAAGTTAGGCCTACGGTAAAGTCACTCACTAGACGAAATACAGCGTTTCAGTTTCAGTTTTCTGAGAGCTCGTGGTATCACTTCCGTAGAGCCGACCCATTCATGTCGAAGCATAGCTCTCCCACGGCAATGTGCGTCCATCCTATGAACTTGAGATCGGAAATTGTCCCCATGGAACACGCCTCCACGCGGGATCGAACCAAGGCTACGATCGCTTAAAGCTTATACTATGGGCTGCAGGGGTGAGTTTATATTCTTATAAGTATATCAAAACGTTAACCACATTAGCCAAAAAAAAAGGTTATAGAATTCGTTATTTCATTACTAGCGAGGACTTTATCCCTAAGCTTATAGTTAATCAAAAAAATGTATCGTCGACATCATAGACAAATTATTTTAAGTATAATTTCTCTATGGTCGACATCGATACGATGTAAAAAAACTGTTTAAACTACAAATATAACAAGACGATTTTTTTTATACAACACAATATAAGTAACACTGTAATCCCTAAGGAGGAATTCTTATTTCTTGTTTCTATTAATTGTATATTAATTTTGCGTTAGCGGGGGGAGATTCTCGAAACTGTTCGAAAAGTTGCGTCGAGATGAAGCTTCGCTCTGCATTCTTTATGGACTTTATAACGGGGAGTGCTCAGAGGAATTGTTCGGAATCATTCCACCTGCAACTTTTCGCCATCGACTTACGCGGAAGGTTTACCACTCATATCGTCTCGATGAATGGCAGTCTTCCACAGTACGATTTTCGCGTAACTTTCTGCCTCGCACAGTAAAGCTCTGGAATGAACTATCACCAGCTGTATTTCCGGACCGCTACGACCTGCAAACCTTCAGGAAGAGAGCGTATTCCCTCTTAAAAGGCCGGCAACGCATCTGCAACTCTGCTGATGTTGCGAGTGTCTATGGGCGGCGGTAGTTGCTTTCTATCAGGTAACCCGTTCGTTCGTTTGCCCACTTAATAAAACAAAATCTTACATATTTTGCCGGAGCATGCATGCATACTCCAGCAAATTACATAGTTCCTACTTCCCAAAACGTTCTCAGAATGAGAGTTCTCGGAATTACGTTTTTGAATCTTTGTAAACTTCAAGAATGGCGAACTGTGGAAGACGGTAGAACAACTAAATATATAAAATTGGTTTTTCTTAGTGTCGCTATTGACATGTTTTTTTATTTATTTATAATTTAAGCTTCAAACTAGACTGTCGTGAATGAGTTTTATTATATGCTAGCAACCCGCACCGGCCTCGCACGGGCAGACATTTATTTTTTAAGTTCTCTGAAAAAAATGTATGTTTTTATAGGTTTTTCATTCGTGTTACATTTATTTGTTACGTACAATTTTAAATTCGTAATATCTTCTGAATGGATTGTCCGAATTGTATAAAATAAAAAGTAATTTATAGCTAGTGAAACAATCTGACTCAATAAATAGTTTATTTGCATAAGGGTTAGTATTTGACGATAATATGATCAATGAACATAGGCTAATAATTTTAATTACTTCTATTCTATGGAAAAGTGGTTATAATGGTTTAAATATAAGCTTTTTTGTATACATTATAGAGTTCTACAACTTCTCTACAGAAGTCAACCATACATCTCTAACCGTTTAGGCAGCGTTCGCGAGAATCGTTAACGTACGGCAGTTTTTTTCGACGGTTTACCCCACAATTTTCACTAACACGAAAAATCCTATCTATTTTCCGAGATAAAATATAGCTTATACGGATTCGGGAGAATTACTCTAAGTAATATTACAAGAGATTTTGAAATCGGTCCAGTAGTTTTTTAGCCTATTCAATACAAACATACAAAAATAGAATGGTTTCCTTTTTATAATATTAGTATAGACGAGCTAGAATAAAGTTATAGTCATGCGACTAATTCGTTGTTCCTACGAATACCCATTTAAAGGCACTTCAGCACTTTCAAAGTGAATTTAATATAAATTAATAGGAATAGATATATAATGTTACACATTTCTTATAAGCCCGCTATATTTAATACGCTCGCCCGCAGGTTTGCTCGCTCCACTGCAGATGTCAAAGTAATTCTATTCAAGGCGTTCTGTCAGTCATTTTATACGAGCGGACTTCTGCGCGAACAACAACGCTTTTAAGAGATGGAATGCATTTTCAATCTTACGCGATGAACTGAAGGTGCATTTTAGATATGAATGTTGTAAATGGTCGTGTTTGACAAACCTTGATGTCAAACACGACCTTGATGCACTCCAACTTGCACCCTCGGTTCATGGCGTAAGATTGAATTTAGGGTGCATCTTTGCGTATTAATGTTGTAAATGGTGTCCATCGAGTATAGCTATTTTCAATCGTCCGCCATGAACTGAAGGTGCAATTTGGATTGCACCAAAGTGCACCTTTGCGTAATATTTGTTCCCGCCGTGTAGAACCCCCATTAATAACAAAGAAATATGAGTAAGTCCCTTAGATCTTCTATCATTAATCAGTTTTTGTATTTAACTCTTGTTAAACGTCTGTTTAGAAATTATTACAAGGCATCGTATTTCATCTACACAATAAATTGCGCTAATGTCCTACAATCACTGTAGATTGTTTTCTGTTAATAGCTTGTAGTTTTCGTGTCGTTAGTTATAATGATAGCTTATTATAGGAGGTTCAACTAACAATGTATTTCCTAATACAATGCCACTAGTACCACCATCAAATCATAACTAGCATACAGTAGAGTAACTTACACGAGACGAGTTTACATTGTAAACGAATTGTAAACGATTCGGAGGAATCAAATTCGTTTACAATGTAAGCTTCGTTTACAATGTAAAATAAAATTCGAATCGGACAAGTGATCTATTTGACAGGGTGCAGGTTCAAACCCGGGTATAGGTGTGTACCAATGAGACCTTTTTTGATCTCAAATACATAATACAGACAGACGCTCATTGCCGTGGAATAGCCATACTTCGGCACGAAGTTTCGAGTTTCTACTCATTTTTTTCCATAAAATATGGACAAATCTTGCAACTTACCTATTTTATTATTTAGCTAGCGTATCTGTCTATACACAATAATGTTAGTATACATTATTTTTATTTTAAATAATTGTTCCAGTCCTAAAGCATCGATACACGCAAAAATCCGGCAGTTTTTAAAATGTTAGTTACCCGCTTCTTCCACTTTTTTTATGTTATTTAGGGAGCAAGCGAGCTAAAAGGTTACCTAATGGAAAGCAACTACCGTCGCCTATGGACACTCGCGACGTCCGAAGAGTCGCAAGTGCGTTGCCGGCCATTTATGAGGAAATAGGGAATGGGAACAGGGATAGGTGGATTAGGAAAGTTGGGTCACCGGTAAACTCACTCACTGAGCTGAACACAGCACGACGCCGTTTCACGCCAGTTTTCTGTGAGGCCGTGGAATCACTCCAGTCGAGCCGGCACAGTCGTGCCGAAGCATGGCTCTCCCACGGCAATGAGCGTACGTATACGTATTGCACTTGAGATAAAAAAACTTATGTCTTTAATTATTATATACTGCTACCATAGACAAATTATTATCGCTTACTCGGCCTTATTCTTTTTTCATGATGATATTTTTTGCCTCCTGTAGACTTGTCACTTGAATTAGTCACAGGTATAGATTATAACATGGGCAAAAATTGACGGGGATTATTGACTTTTTTTAAGACATTTAGGGGGCAAACGAGCAGACGGGTCACCTGATGGAAAGCAACTGCCGTCGCCCATGGACACTCGTGACATCCGAAGAGTCGCAAGTGCGTTGCCGACCTCTATGAGGGAATAGGGATGAGGGATTAGGGAAGTTGGACCACCGGTTGGCTCACTCACTGAATGAAACGCAGCACAACGCCGTTTCACGTCAGTATTCTGTGAGGCCGTGGTATCACTCTGGTCGAGCCGGCCCATTCGCGCCAAAGCATGGCTTTCCCACGGCAATGAGCATCCGTATTATGTACTTGAGATCGGAAAATGTCGCATTGGTACACGCCTCCACCGGGGTTCGAACCTGCACCCTCTCGAGTGCGAACCAAAGGTCTTACCCATTAAGCTACGCACGCTTTCAAAACTGTATAGCAGTTTAAAATGTTTCTCACCATTTATGATAATGCAGCCGTATGTGTATCCATAGATTATACGCACGATCAGACAGAGACGTCGAGTGTTGTCTGGACAGGTGGAATCTGTTGTACGCTGGGTTGATATGTTCGTCGATGAGGGACAGGATCGACGTGTGGGGGACCATGGAGGACGACCAGATCAACGGACACCCGAAAACGGACGAGAAGCTGCAAAAAATAAAATAAACTCTATAAAATTGGCAAAAATCACAAACAGACCAATATTGATGAATGAGGTCTAGGGAGTTAGGCTATCGGTACACTAACAGCACTAAACGCTGTTTCACGGCAGTCTTCTGTAAGGCCGATGTATTTCTCCGGTCGTACCGGTCCATTCGTGCCAAAGCATGCCCCATAGCACGAGCGTCCATATTATGCACTTCAGATCAGAAAATATCTCATTAATACATGCCTCGCGTTCAAACCTTGCATTTTTCACCCACCCTCTCGAGTGCGAAGCCAAAGGTCACGGACGATCTAAATTCCTATTTTCTCCCCCACTGCTTTAAATTCTGTGAATCTATCAGAGCCGAACATCGATCAAATATTATGAAGATTCACAGTTGCCGCCTTAAAAGTGGCACCGGCAAGAATCCGCACGAATATAGCTGGTTCCGCTCCTAGTCGCTCCGAGACCGCGATATTTCAATTTTGTACGATAGTGAGCTTTAACTCATTACATTAAGATTTATTTTTCAATCCACTTGATTTTCATTTAAGTTGTTTTGTGTCAGATAGTCTTGGTGCCAAAATTTTATTCAAGTTTGAAGAGATCTGTACATCTTAGTAATATTTGATCGAAGGAGGCGAACGATGGATGTCAAGCCCTCATTGACCTTGAACCAACGATGCGGACGCATCGAACGATTCGGCGTGGGCAAGTTTACCAGGTTCCGTGCCATTTCATATATCGAATTCTAAAATTCGTTCCCTTCGCCGTGTTCAGCTCGTTCGGTTCTGATAGATATGCGTTTACAATCACCCATTCTTTTCCTTACCCAGAGCCCATCTCGTTGTACAACCATTCAACAATGACCGCGTCAAATTCTTCTTTTGGGTCATTAATTAGGTTCTGCACAGGTTCGCTCCGAAGAGTCAGGCTCGCTATCTCATACATCATGTCTAAGACCACCTCTGGGCCCTGCAGATCTAGGGTGTGGTACATCAGCTTTTGTAGATCGAATACATCTGTAAAAGTCCGCCGTCATGATTTGTACCATCAATAAAATCGATTCCTGGCCAGTTGACGGACTACGTCATTTGGTCGGAGTATGTGAATTCCATGTAAAACGACCAAATTAATTAGGTCCGCAAACTGGTCGTAAACCAATTCACCTAATAAAACATCCATTGCTAAACCTACTGACCCTAAGCTTCAAAGCTTGCGATTTCAAGATCGTCTTGATTTTCACAGGTCACTACTCGTCTATGCTAAAGAAACCACGTCGGTTGGTCGCTTCGTTATGGCGTAAAAGAAAGACAGACAAAGACCCTATCGAATTTTACTAGTATGGAACAGCTGTCACACGTCAATTGGTTTCTTATCGCCCACCTATTTGCCATTTGCCCAGCTGTAGAATTACACCTTTCAAATCCACATTCTTGTCATTCATGGTCACACTTTACCTGTCATATGTAGAAACTTGGTGCTTTTAAATACGTCGACCTGCCGAAGATTCTGCAAGCTCTCTTTGATTGGAATAGGCGTGATGTAAGTTACCTGAAACGATTCAGAGAACTAACTACTTAGTCAAATTGTTTCTTTAGTTTTAAACGATCGATTAAGCCGTCGAGCCAAATTTTTTAGAGCTGATACCTCATCATAAGGAAAGCCCTACAAACAAAGAGTAGGGTGTGATTTTTTTAACAAACAAACAGTTTATCCCAGGCAAAAACGTTGCATCATCATTAAGTACAATAATAGCATGAGGGACGCTAGAGATGCGCGCGAGAAGCGCTAATTCGACTCACACTTGGCTCTGTATAAAATTATATCTTTATAATATGTTGTATGTAATTTTGCTAAATTATACCCGTAACTCCGTTGCGCCCAAAGTCCTTTATAATGCGGAAGCCGTACATTCTTCCGTAATAAAAAGTTCCCTATGTCCTTCACGGGATCTCAAAGTGTCTACATACCACAGCAAAATCGGTTCAGCGGTTTAGACGTAAAGAGGACAGACAGACACACTTTCACATTTATAATATTATTATGGATATTCTAAGAACTATAACAAAATAAATCTTCCATTAAATGTATCCAACACTGCTTTTGCAAATTTTGGATCTGGTTTAGGCTGTACATTGATTTCTAAATGCATATAGTTCAGGACAAAGGATTTTATATAAAATGATATAGAAGATTATACAGATAACTAGTGGACTAGACGGTTTTCCTGCAAGTCTTAGTTTACGGAATTCTCAAGAAAGACTCGAAGCTTAGTGACAAAAAAAAAATATCCACACCCGAACATATAACCTCCTCGTCGAAGTCGGTTAAAAACACCCGTCCGCACAAGTAACTGATATTGCTTTTAACAAGCTCACTTTAACACAAAAAAAACCGCTGCGTGCTGGTTATTTTCCTTTGCTTCTTAAAGTGAAAGGATAAAAATATAGCTTCCGTAAAAACTTTACATAAATAAAGCAATGGAATAGAATAACAGCTTTTAAATTATAATAACTGAGGAAAACTTGTACGCACTACGCATAATTTAGATTGTAATTCAATGCGCAATTTAACCTACTGTACCTATCTGTATAGAATAATATCACTGGCAGAAACTTTAGATCTTTAGAAACCTTTAGATACGTGAGCGGAAAACCTTGTACCCCTTTTGCCAAAAAAACGCATAGACGTAAAAGCATGAAATTTTTGCTAGTTATAGTTGATATGGACGAAGAGCGTAAAATACCAATATTTTAAAATATGCGTGTAAAACAAAATTTATTGAATGCAAATTATTATTATAGTGTGACAAATCATACAGATAGACAGAAAAATTCTGAATTCGGTTGAGAAATAAGTAAAATATAAGTGATTTCAGTTTTCCACCCTTCACTTTCTCTCAAAACGTAATTTATTGTGAACTTTTATGCAGCTTATAGACTTTATCGTCACAATCAATATCGGATCTCTCTTTCTAATTGACTACTTTAAAGGCTTGTAACGTTGTTGTTTTCAATTTTATCAAAAAACTGATTGGACTACATCGTTTTTCAATAATGTCAGATTTATTTAATTAAATAATAAAAAATCATGCATATTCCCTATTAGGGGCATGTGTTGAAATTAATAAATATTTACTAGCGTTAAAGCTATAAAGCTATCATAGAATATCTAAAATGAAGACCACGCAGGAAAAACAAGGAATCTCAAATAACGAAGAGAAAAACAGCTTTATACAGTTTTACCCCTTTGTTCATAAAAATATTTAACCAATGTCTAGCTAATCAGGGCTTTCTGCCCTTTTCTGGAACATTAAAAAACGTCACACGACAGAAAGGGACAGCGAACGTTGATTAGTTAAACATTGCTTAAATATTTTTATGAATATGGGGGTTAAAGTCATATATGGCCAGGGACAAACAAAAATAAATTGAATTTTAACATGACCGCGACGATTTTACCTAATTCAGATTTTTTCAATAGAATGATAAACTAAGCTAACGGTAGCCCTACCATGAGTTTGAAGCAATAGTGTTTGTCGATACTCGATAGTGACTTCGGCAATTTTTAGTGTGGCAAATTTTGCAGCGCCTCTAGCGGTCACTTGCGGAACTAAAATTGTTATACTAAAAATTTACATACTCGATATCGAGTATCGACAAATACAAAACTCATGGTAAAGTCACAGATGGCATGAAAAAGTCAGTTTAACTAAAAAGTTACATTCCTTGTTTTTCCCGCGTGGTCTTTAAATTATCACCAATCAACTACTTATACCCACATTAAGCGTTTTAATCCTGCATCGCGCTATCGAAGTTTTCGTAACACGGCGGTATATATACGACGGCTGATATGTATCATGTGGACTTCGGCCTGACCGAGTATAACACCTCTCTCGGTCGGAAAATCTTTGGCCACCACGTTCATTCCCACAGACTTAACGAGACTAAGAAGGTTTTTCTTTCTATACGTTGATAAGGGAAGCCGGCTAAATTATCCAAACGTTCGGCCAGATTTTCTATTCTTTCGTATTCCTGCGACGCCTATGCTAAACTCTGGCTTCAAAATATTACAGCCAAGATGATATGCGTGCGTTTTCGCTTCGAAATCGCTGTCTGTAAACTGCGTAGGTCATTAAAATCAAAAGGAAAACTACCAATGAAATACAACAGTAGATGCGTTACACGCAAATGACACGTTTGAATATCTCGACCTTAATGATTGCGTGTCATCATCATACGTCATGTCACGTCATACAGCGCCCGTGGCTCGGCCGGGGTCAGAGTTCGACTCCCGTGTGAACAGATCCTTTGATGTCAGATAAATTCGTTTCAAGTTTCAGATAAGTCAAAGAGGTTTCGATTTGTTTTTTTTTTTTTTACTATACCACAGAATACATATATTTATTAGTAGAAGTAACCCGGTGAATTATTTATCAATTAATTTGAATTGTATGTTTTAGAGTTACCTTGACTATTTACGGACAAATTTTACAAATCAGTCTAGTTATTGATAAATTTTCTCTCTTTTATTTGAAAAAAAAACGTCGTAATCATTTTTATTAGTAAAATACTAAAGAATTTTACCGTCGAAGAAACTTTTTGTCAGTTGACGGACTGACTTCAAAGTGGTCGGAACATAACAATTCCATGTAAGTCAAATGGTTTTCACAGAACGTGACTAAATCACCTAGATCCATAAAAACTTCTCTGATAGTATACTTTTTACAAGTTACAGCCGACAAAGACACATCTCCCAATTTTTACTATCAACGCCATCATTTTATCGATGCAAAATATGAAAAACTCCACCTCATTATACGAAAATAAGATGACAAATATTTTAATAGCGAGGGTGTAATTATGGCGGGTTCATTACTGGACGCGGACACGGAGCGGTGAGCGCAAAGGACCTACAATGTATGTGTTACCGCTTAGGTTATGGGATTGTAAGGCGTAGTACACACTGAAGGAATATATTATATTTTATTGACAGTTAAAAATAGCTTGGCTCGGAATTTTTATATAAATTTTAACATTTTCTGTAAAAACTTTTATTTTCTATTTTTATCCGATATGAGGTATTTTTTTTTTTAATTCTTCGCGAATGCCTACGTCGAGTCGTAACATGTAGCTTAATACCTAATTTCGAAGGATCAGTCCAGTGGTTTGGGCTGAGCGTTACTTGGAACTTTAAAATTAATCAGAATAAATAAATAAGTTATTTTCTTATTTGGAACTATAAAATTCATCAGGAAATTCAAGGTGTTCCAAAAGATTAAACCGACATTCCCACGAAAAATCTAAGTTTCAATTACAACGTGACTTTAAAACGATGTAGTTTATTTGAAACTAGAAATATTTTAAAATATCGTACCAGAAGAATAATTTTGAATGGATTTTTGCTACACATAATATTATGGTATATTAGAACTATTTGCATTTTGCATATTTTGATGTTGTTGTTTGTTCTTATCAATATAAAACGTATCAAATAATTTAATTATTCTAACTTTATTCTCACAAGATTGTATAATTATATTTTGGACTTTGACAAAAGCTACTGTCAAAAATATGCGATAATTATACAAAGATTACGAGACATCATAATTAGTGTCCATAATGGAAGTCACTGCTTTTTGTGAGATTTTTTATCTCGTTGTACGTGTGTACTGACCTTTATATTTTTTGCTGGCTATCCATATGGTCTGTGTCGTCATTTTATAATATGGCTGGAGTATTGATAGCCGTATACTAAAAGCCCGTCGTTGCGAAGACGACATGGCTGTGAAAAAAACTATTCATATTTTATGTACTTTAAATCGATGTGCGAAATACTCTGATGGAGCGTTTGATGAAGAGCACTACTTCAAATTTTTAATAAGAATTTCATTCTACTGACCTCTATTATAATATTATATGTATAAATACGCTGGACCGGCGATAAGCCTAGCCTTGGTAAGGCGTTTACTTTTTATAAAAACTTATATCGAAATACTCGTGTTTAGTTATAAGACCTATGTATCAGATAATTAGATCTGATAAATTATTAAAATCTTTTCCGCTATTCCAATTGTGTATAATATTTCTATAGAATTTCTCAATTTGAAAAGTTTTCTCTAAGTTCAACTTATAGTAGCCAGACTATGACCTTTACACAACAATACCCTTCTATTTCTTGTAGTCGGTTAAAAAACCGTTTACGCCGGTGTGGACCGGGAGGGATTACCATATTTTCCTCATTACCAGCCCTAGGCTAGCGTGAGTTGAGTAACACTACTTCCTTCCGCGCAGTCAGTCAAGTGTGTATGTCCTTCCTTGTTGGGTAATGCCCATTTCGTAAGTTGTTTTCGGCTTTATGACCCATAACCAGAACCAGTTAAAAATGTTTGATTAATTGAAAAATACCTGTGCTGATATGTGCCTAGTTGTCTTTTAAGTTTTACATAAAAAAGTTTTACATAAAAGTAATCTTACGAAATACTTCTAAAATATTTTAAAACAGAATTATGAGATCAACTTATGACTTTTATTTGTTACAATTCCACGCTAACGATTCCTCGGGGAAGAGCTAGTATACCCAGCTTTCCCCCAAGGTTGCGTTCGCGTGGAATTTAAATATTGTATAAAATACGAATATTCATGTAAGCTCTTTGGCAAACATAATGCTTTTCCAAGGAGCCTATGTTACTCCTATGCTGTCAACTATTTAACTTGTAAGTGTATGCCAAAAATCAAGTTGATTGGTTTCGTTAGAGCGCTAATGTAGGTAAATTTTTTGATAGACGACCTCTGTGGCTCAGTTGGTAAGCGCATTGGTGGCTTAAGACCTGACGTTTTCGATTCTCGTCGCGTTTTCGATTCTCGCCGACGCAGACGAAGCAAAAATTTTTCAATGTTCGTGGGTCTTGGATGTGTATTAAATATGTTTAACATATTATAGAAATCTTAAATATGTGTATAGTATAAAAGTATTAAATATATTTCCGTTGTGTGGTACCTGTAACACAAGTCCCTCGGTTACTTAGCACGGGGCCAGTCCCTAGACATAAAAAAAAAATAAGCACACACACGCCCACTTATATTATGCTATAGAAAGTCATACCACTATCATTCCAAAGAATGAACTGCAAAGTCTTCTATGATTTATCTGAAGTATCCATTTATTTCTGTATGACACCTCAGTCAGCCTCAGCCATAAATAAGCAGCTGAACCTACTATTCATTTGGTCAAGGTCAACTATAACACGATTTTACTAAATTGCTAAACGGTTGATTGCTAAAAATATTTAGTACGATAATTTGTCGCTAGGTGTCATCATCTTCGGTAGTATAGTGGTCAGTATCCCCGCCTGTCACGCGGGAGACCGGGGTTCGATTCCCCGCCGGAGAGAGACTTTTTGTTATAAATAAATACAAGAAGTCGGGTGACAGATCTTGTCCTGCCGGTCTTGGTTTGTGAATTTAAATCAATCTTAAATCCCCTAAAACACAAAAAAAAAATTGTCAAAATCGGTCTAGTTGTTTGTGACGGTCAGTGACAAAACGCACAAAACGAATATATTAAGTTAGGTAACAGCGGTACATACAATATTTTACATAACCATAAATAAAATTATTTTAATTAAAGTCCTTTCCATAAAATGTACATTAGTATGTCTTATCGCAAATCATCTTTAAGTAAATGTTGTATTATGTGAAATATTCAATGAATTTTTATTTAATTTTTTCATTTTACGTAACCACGCCGTAAGTGATGAATCATGAAACAATCTTAAGATCTATAAAACTTGAGTGCGTGTGTTTGTCACTGAAATTCTCCAAAACTGTCTGTCTGTCTGTGAGTCTGGACCAATGTTGATGAAATGTTTCGTGTGCTTTAGGGCATTTGAGAACGTTTTAAGTTCATAAACCAAGACCGGCAGGGCAACATTTGTCGGGTCCACTACTTTACTATATAAAAATAAGTAAGGATTTCCTTCCTGACGTTATAACTTCAGAACGCACAAACAAATTTCCACGGTTTTGCATTCGTTGGAAAGGTCTCGGACTCCGTGAGGTTTTTAGCAAAGAAAATTCAGGAAAATATTTAAGAGAAAAGCAGGAAAACGGGGAAAAAACATTTTCACATACAGCGCCATCTCTGGCACGTAGCGTACGCTACAAAGGCAGTACGTCGTTTTTTACGCGACTTTCGAATTCCACACGAGCGTAGCTGAGGGCAACAGTTAGTACTGTATAAAACCTTAATCAGGGGTAACAGACAGACAGAAATAAAAGTATTAGTATGCAGAGTTGTACGTCACGTATTCACATTCACGTTGAGAATGTGCGTAACGCAGGTTAGTAATGTTTGTGCTCAAATTTATATATTATGTGGAATATTCATTAGAATATTTGAACATTTCAAATTCCAACTTGGGTCCACTTCGTAATACTTTGCATAATTGGTGTCGTATATTCTTAATAATTGACAATAATGTTTGTACGAAAAATGTTTATATTATTATAATTGTCAGCAAATTATATACAGTATTCGTTAAATCACCTAAATAGCTCCGTTGGTTCATTATTATTTTCAAGGTTAATAGAGGACAAACAAGGAGACGGGTCATCTGATAAGAAGAATCTGCCTTCGCCCTAGGACCCTTGCAAGTTGCATCAGCAAAAAAGGGAAATTTGCCTTGCTGGCCTATAATGAGAAAATATGCTAAGGGAATTTGGAAATAGGTACTAGGGGGATACGGAGTTGGGCATTCGGTTAACTCACACAATTTTTTTAACACAACGCAAACACTGGTTCACGCCGGTTTCATACGAGGCCATAGTATTACTCCGATCTAGCCGATTCGTGCCGAAGTATGACTTTCAGAATTATATTGCTAACAGTCCAAGGAGTGCCCAAAAATTTGTATGTCGCGCGTTAAGTAGGTACGTGTAAGTGGTGGATCGTGCCAATGGTTCGCTATTCCTAACCTCGAAGCTTATTTAAGTTTGTAAGAATGTACATAGGCTAGTACACATAGGTTATTGTCGGCAGAACAGTCGTTGATAAAAACGTATTTGTGCGGTGCGCCGCGTATCACTTTTTCTATTACGCGTCGCGGCCGGGCGGCGTTTGTGAGAGAACGGAAACTACATGGAGCCTTTACTGAGTTTTTATTTCATGACCCTTGAACTCCATATCACTTCCTTATTGACATAAGCTTTCCCTAGACGATTTTTGGAACCTGGATTCTCTGATTCTGGACTCCTATGAGTATTTCAAGATTCAGATCATACAAGGAATGAAATGAAAAGTTATGAACTAATGTCACTAGGGGGAAGAACCCTTTGTGGCATTAGTCCATAATTTTTCAGTATTATATATGTAGTATCGACCTTGCATCTTCAGAATTTCGCCTGTTTCTGCTTCGACGTGGGCAGTGTCAAGAAAACACGAGAGAACCACCAAAGTTTCTTGTGACAGTTT
>JAOTAV010065235.1:0-14224 GCA_026546445.1 Cyclargus thomasi | reverse complement strand
ACTAGACTTTAGACTTGACGAAATGTATGTAACGTTGCTAAAAATTATTGGAACAAGAAAATTGATTTCCCGCCTTTGCTTGACACTGGCCATGGTTATAGCCAAGCGCCATATAAATAAATAAAAATAAATAAATAAATCTTTTCCTTTTGTCATGTCATTGTCAGAGTAAACACATTCAGAGTGAAATGTAGGCCGTAAAACAAAGTCCCTACACACATAGACGAGTTTGAATTTTTTAATATTTAGTTCTTTATAATTTTACTACTGTATAAATAAGTTAAGTAGTTTAGTTCCATTACTTATAAAATCTTTATCTGCAAACTAATAAAAATTTAAAACATTACATCAATAATATTACATATTTTTATTCTTTCCTTACTTAGTAAAAATATTTGTTTTATCTTATCCATTCAATATAATAGAATCTGCAATCTGCATACATTCCAGTGTAGGCACAAAACTGTGTCACTTATGCGGTCTTATTCATCAGAATAACCCCTCTCCCCGAGCATACCTCAAATGTGACATGGTCGATGATTGAAACAGCTATTCTATGTATTCGAACTCATTGTTTAATTTTGTATATTTTTGATAAATAAAACGCTGCGCACACTACATCTACACTACAATATTTTGACTTGACACGATAATCATATACAAAATACTCTTTTGTCTATGGCAAAAGTTTTTAAATTTAATCTATGATTGAATTAAAAATAATTTGCTTTCTACACGATGGATTCAAATATTTGATCGCATCTCGACAGGGCGACTTCTAGTTAATTACCCTTATCATCTATACTAACAATATAAAGCTGAAGAGTGTGTCTGTTTGTTGGAACGCGCAAATCTACCGGCCGGAATTGAAAGATTATTTTTGTGTCGGTAAGTGCATTTATCGAGGACGGCAGACGTAGTCGCGTGCAACAGCTAGCTAGATATAAAAGGTAAATACTAACTTCAAATATGCTTTAATACAAATTTGATTACATTCTCTGTATGCAGGATCTGTGTCGTTGAGTATAATATTTGGTCGTGGAAAATTTGTCGAGGCGTTTCTGAAAATAAATTTATTCCAAATTATCTTCTCTAGTATGATGTTATACAAACCTATTTATTAGACTTTTATACAATATATTTGATCGTGAACGTGTTTCGCGTTAGATTATAAACTTCTTGGCGTTTACTAAGATTTTATAAGAGATTTGTACAGCGCCACCTAGCGGTCTCACGGTCACATGTACAAATCCCTATAAAGTCTTGGTCAACGCGAAACGCTTTTACGGTCGAATGTAAAAAAAACTCGCACTCTGCACTAAACAGAGATTTTAGCAGCTCAATATTATAATTATATTCTCTTTGCTCAAGCTCTGCAGCTAGTAATAGTACTTACATATATCATAGCTATAAAGTAGTTTGTAGACGAAGAAGGTTATCCCCGACCCAATCCGCAATTTAATTACCTACTGTTTTTAGAGCTTTTGTTTTATTACCAACCCTCGTAAATGTATCAACTAAATACCGCTAATCCAGGTTAGTTTAATAAATCTGCTCACCTGTAATACACCCAGTCACCTTCGGGGTAATAAGGTAGGTATTGTGATTCGTACTTCTTCCCTTTGTTTATTATCCTTTTAGCCAGGCCAGGTGGTAATGGTGGCCTACGTAATAATAGGTATAAAATATAAGGTTTTACGTACATAATTATATTTTTTTTATCAATATGTGCATTAAGTAGTGATTCGTCATATCTGAGTGCACCTGTTAAATACTTAAAATACTTATGCATACTTTATACTTATGTCACTTGGTTATAAGAGTAAAAACCCGAATACTAAAACACTTTCTGAAAAGTAAGAAACATGAAAATATAGTAATGTGGACATGTTTAAAGGACAGCCGTGGTCGTATGCCCCTACCTACTATATTCAAACAGATTAATTAGTTACTTTAGTTATTACAGAAATAAAAGAGGCAAATTATGTGAAACATTTTCGGAACCGAAAAAAAATTCACTAGTCAAGTAAGGAAACCTATATACAGTCAGAAAATGGAAAAAACTCCAGGTCAGAGCGACCAGGGTGCAGGGTGCATTTTACACAATTTCTCTAGGAGGTTCCTGTCCATCGCCACATCTACGAAAACAGAGGGGAAGGTCTCAGTTTTCTTAAATACAATCGTAACGATCAGCTAACAGCCTTCCAACCGTCGTGGTCATAATGTATCCATCCGTGTTCATAGCCCTCATAAATCATTACCCTCTAGGTCTTTCATTCCCATAGTCTTGGCGTCGAAAAGAATTTTCATTGACACGATCTGGTACGTGTGCATCAGTCGCGGTGCGTACTTTTTTGGCACTGTCATTTTGTTTCAGAAAAGTGACAATATACTCATCGTCGCAAAACGCTGTAATAGTTAAAGTTTTAGGAAAGAAATTAGTTAACGGATCCTCGAATTTCTACGTCACACGTGCCTCAAATTTGAAACGTCCATTTAATAATTATAATTGAAGACATAAATGGATGAACCATATAACTAACATTTTGCATCATCGGAACAATCGCAATTTTTTTTCTTAAAATTTTAACAAATCTTGTAACTTACATACTTGATCATCTAGCTAATTTATCTAGCTATAAATAGTACATTCAAATAATATTTTCTGGTCAAAAAATACCACTTATGCAAAAAACCGGCAGTTTTTATATTGTTAGTTATCCGCTTCCTCCACTTATGTTTTACTGAATTATTATTATTCGCATCGAAAATCTATATTTAAATTTTATTATAATATAATAGTGTTTACGTCAATAGATTCGTCAAAACGTATAGCCTATACGTTTTGACCATTCTGTTGTGTTTTTACCTATACAGTAGGTATAGTTAACAACACACCCAAAGTGCTACTACCTGATGGTAGCACTTTGCAGTTAGCATTAGCACCTTTGATCAAATATACTAGATCGATGTTTAGAACACATTCCTAATGTCTTGTTTACACGTATTAAGTAGATAAGTAGGTAACTAAATTTTAACATAATTTTAGGTTGATAATTGCATGTAAACACAAAACTTAGTAGCAAGTTGCAGGTTAAATTACTTAAAATTAAGTTAAAATTTAGTTTACTTATCTACGTAATATGTATAAACCAGACCTTAATGGCCATATTTCAGTAACGTGAGAGCTTTTCATTTAACAAACTTATTACTTAGTATAGGTGACAGCACGCACTAAATGGTACTGTTGTTTAAATTTAAGTTAGACATAAAACAAACTGGTGACAACTCATACCAATGACACTCCATAAAATTACAAGTAATAAGGGTATACGTATATTTACACGAAATAAAGTCGCTATGTTTAATGTTTTCATGATGAATTATACGTATGTAGCATACCGTGTATGAAAATAACATATTATTTATACCGTGTATGTTATAAAATTTTACGACCAACGATATAACACAACAATATTATGTAGGTACTACGTATATACATATTATTGCATTATTTGAATTGTACTATAGTATTAAAAGTATTGACAGGGTATAACAAAGCGATAATACTTTAGGATATGTTTTCCCTAACATAGTGTGGGTCCTTATTACATATTATGCCCTAATATGTACTGAATAAACCGTAAAATGAATAGTGCTTATTGTGATTGCCTACAGGGCCTACAGCCCTTGCTCCGTCGTCATTATTTATTAAGTAGTATAAAAGTAGTAGTATAAACTACTGTTACGTTAAAAACAAAGTGATCGGACGCGGCTGACAGCCCATACAACAAAAAGGCCGCGACTGATGTCAGACGCGGCTGACAGCCCAAACAAAACGTCTACGCTTACAACAAAGCTTAAAACAAACTGATCGGACGTGTCTGACAGCAAGTACAATAACGTTCGCGAAAGTCGTTAGACGCGGCTGACAACCCATAAAAATTGTCCGCGACTAACGTCTTATAGTTTGCACACTTTAATGTACAGGTTATTGTCTAGATCACAAATAAAGGGTGTACGAGTATGTCTAGATTGCAGCTATCACTTGCGTCCTTAAGTCGCGTCCGATCAGTTTGTTTTCCTCTTTATAACTCCAAATTGAAAGAGAGCCGGACCTACGTCATTTGGTCGGAATATATCAATTCAATGTAAGCGTCCTCTGTATGATCTGTTGGCTGAGTTTGATCATAGACCAATTAGACATAGCCCGACCAAATTACTTCGATCCAAGATCTGTATCTGTTTCAACTTCTCTGATTGTACGCTCTCTGATTATTTAGATCGCGGCTATCAGTCTCTTCACTTTTACCTAGAAGACTTCTAACGTAACTTCAATCTTTATTTTTCTTTAACTGGTAATGGCTTAATAAGGATTAAGGAGTTGCCGTTCTTCTTCTTCTTCTTGGCGTATGCCTCCCCGTTTAGGAGTTGCCGTTAGTATTAAAAAATGGCTTAAACTGTCAAAATTTGACAGACCTCAGTTCTGATTTCACCGTTGTCATGTGGTTATCAAATGTCATTTCTTGCCATTTCGAGTTGAGTGATTTGTGTTCGCTTATTTCGGTAAAACAATTCGATCGAAAATGAATTAATTCAACGAAAAGAGGAGTAAAAAAAGTTTAAATAAAATTTATGACTGAAATATTACCTTCCTTCAAAATACGCGATTTATATATTTTGTTGTTGATTATTTTGGATATAATTATGAATGAGAAGCTGCTGTTCAGTGCCCATTCGTAAGGCGATTAACCTTGTCCTGACTCCTGTTAGTAAGAAACTCGTAAAAAAGGATTATCCAATTTGGTGCAGCCGTTCTAAACTTAAACGCGTTTATACATTTATATTTATCTATATTTAAGATTTCTGTTCCGAAACTAACATGTCTTCAGATACAGTCTTTACAAAATTAGAACCCATAAACTATGTTGAAATAGAACTAAGTAAAAGTGAATATTGTGATAAAAACGAACAAGGTACTTCGGATCTTGATCAAAACCTAAAAGTAAAAAATGAGCAAAATGTGGAATTTATCACGTAAGTTTTTTCTTATCGATCGCATTTTTGTCAAATGTTTGCTTTTTTTTTTCTGTCCCATTGTTTTTACTCGATTAAACCTTAGCTAAAATCTGTGTATCAATATCAGTATGACTGTAAGATCTTAGTCAATACAACATGGTAACATTAACTAGACAGTTGACATTGATAAAGAAATGTAAACAAATATAACAAAAACAGCAACAGTAAACTAGCTAAAATACATTTGTTGTCAGTATTTTAGCTGGTTGCTGATTTTGGTCATACACATTTTGTTATTTTTTTACATTCCTCAAGGTCTAGGTAATAAAAATAAATAAATTATGAAACCAAAATACAATTCAGGCTAGGTTTTGGGAATTATTGTTATTGCCCTTTTATGTTTGTTGCCCTAACTTGTAGTCTGTGGTTCAATTCAATCGGTCAGTGGCTTAACCATGAGTTTGAAGCAATAGTATTTGTCGATAATCTAGCAACTACGTAAATTTATATTATGGCAAAATTTTATAGTGCCTCTAGCGGGCACTCGCAGTACCAAAATTGCCATACTAAAAAATGTATTGCTTCCAACTGTTGCTTCAAACTCATGGTAACGCTTCTGGTATAAATTTAAAGGATTTGCCTCCCAATAGGGAGGTTTATTGAGCTACATATTGTAGGGACTAATTTTGCAGTAAGGTTTACTTTTAGCATTATAAACGAGTTCATTCATGTTTCATACATTTTTGGACCATTTGACATAATTGACGGCCAGACAAAAAAAGAATGATATTTGGTTAGAATAGATCATCCTTATAAATTGTTACTATTGGACTAAATCTGTGTGCCTAATAGTTACAAGACATCAAAAAAAATGGATTTCATTAGATTACCAAAATCACATTCTAATACAAAATAAACATGCAAAACCTAGCTTTACCAGATATGTATGATAGAATGAGAAATTACTAGGGACTTTAGAAAAATTGGCTTAAACTAGCACTTGGACTGTGTTGTGACATCAGAATACGAGAGGCAGCCTTGAGGGCTGCCTCTCATATTCTGAGAAGGTAAAAAAAATATAATATCATCCAGGTACATTGGGCCTCCGGTCATCTGACTCGTCACAACACAGTTCAAGTGTATTTTAAGCTGATTTCTTATAAGTCTGTTGTATTTTTTCCTTCTGTGTAATATATTTGTGACAAAGCAGGGTTTTTCCATGCCCACTTTCTATCAGGCTTCAGGATGTATTTTTTGGTAATCAGATGTAATCCTTTTTTCAATGTCTTGTAACACCGTAACTATTGGGTACACAGATTTGGTCTGATAGTAACAAATGATTAGAATGGTTTATTCTATCCAAGTATCACACTTTTTTTGTCTAGCCAGCAATTATGTCAAATGGTCCAGAATTAATGATGTTTAAAAGTTTGTTTATTTCCTGTCAGACAATTAAACAAAGTTCTAAACTGATTTTAATGAAATTTGGTATATAACTTATAGCTGACTTGGATGAGTGGCGTAAATATCTATAATTGTTTTAATAATTATTAAATTATTTGTAGAGTAAAAGCTGAACCAGCAGATTTTTATCATTCAGATGATGAAGACTACTGCCAAAAACCTGGAAGCCCTGGTATACACATTGATATTACAATTAAACAAGAGGAACATGGAGTGGAGAATGAAGTGAGTTTGTTATCATAATTTTTATTTTATTGTCCTGTGCCCATTTTGTTATGCACTTAATTCCTGACAATAAGCAACCTGTCCTAATAAGCTAAATGTCCAAAAACAGAAAACCTGACTGCAGGAACTATTGTAATTTAAACATCAAGCTATGCATATTCCTAGATCAATGATGATGATCCCTACTCGACATAAATGGGCGGAAAAAGCTTCTTGGAACCTGACAAATTTCGACTTCAAAATCAGCCATTTTAATTTTTTATTTACTTAATGTACCTATTGTCACTTGCGCACATACATTGCTGTTTTGTTTGGGAATCTCAAAACATAATAAATATTATATCTAGTATATTTCCAATGGGATATGGTTTTTATAAATGACTTACATTATATAACAACTTTTTTTACAGAATGGTCAACTTTCTGCTTCCGGACTATTTCCAACAAATCCAGGACTCTTCATAAGTGATGGTTAATAAATTTTTATATATTATATTAAAATTTTTCTACCTAAATAGCAAAAGCGGGACTCTATACCCTAAATCTCTGCTGTCTGATAGATAGATAGTGCAAGTGTATTTTAAGCCGATTTCTCGTAAGGCCGTAGTATTTTTTCCTTCTAATATATTTGTGATAAAGCAGGGTTTTCCCATGCCCATTTTCTATCAAAATTCAGGATGTTTTTTTTGGTAATCTGATGAAATCCTTTTTTTTAATGTCTTGTAAAACCGTTACGGTTGGCACACAGATTTGGTCCGATAGTAACAAATTATAAGAATGATCTAAATATCGCACTTTTTTTGTCTGGCCGGCAATTATGTCAAATGGTCTAAAATGAATGATTTCCTTTAATACAATAAGTATTTATGTTGCTGCTATAACAACTTAATATACTAAAACATAATTAATGTTTAAAGTCATAAAATAATACATTTCCACTTTCTTCCTTTTGATACTAGATGGAATCTAGTACGTCTATATGGCGCTGTCGCTTGATACGACGTGATCTGTTAAAGCTCTTTAACGTTCAGAAACAAGTTTCCTCAATTTTTGCTCTCTATGGTAGGGAATTCTTCGTGCGCGAATCCAACTCGAACTTGGCCGGTTTTTTGCTTAGATTTGTGTATCAATCACGACAAAACTCCTGAAACTGCTTTTTTATGATATTTAATATAAAAGGGGTAAGCGAGCAGACAGGTTACGTGGAAAGCAACTGCCGTCGCCCATGGACACTCATAACTTTCGGAGACTCGCAAGTGCGTTGCCGGCCTTTATGAGGGAATGGGAATAGGGAATTAGGGAAGTTGGGCCACACAATTATAAATATAATTGTTTTTACAGTGTCCGATGAAATCCTGAATCTCTACACTAAAATAGATGGAAGATTTGTATGTCCCATCTGCCAAAAAACGTTTACACTCAAGGGTAACTTACAACGGCATCTCGCTAATCATAAACGAGAGAAATTCGAATGCAACGTGTGCTTTCGACCGTTCTATAAGAAAGAACATTTGGAAAAACATATGATAAAACACTTGAATATAAAACACGCGTGCGACACCTGCGGAAAAGAGTTTCGTACGACGTTCAACTTGGAACAGCACAAGCGAACACATTTAGGAATCAAGCCATTCCAATGTCACAAGTGTGATCGGCAGTACACCGTAAAGACCAATTTAATAAAGCATTTGAATGGGCCGGAGTGCAAGAAGAAGGAGCCGGAAGGTGAACTACAATGCCACGTGTGCAACAAAATGTTCCTAAAGAAGTTTCTGCTCCAGAGTCATCTGAAGCGACATTCCACCGAGAGGCCGTTCAAATGCACCATCTGCCATTCGAATTACAAATACAAGTCCACCGTTCTTCGACACGAACAACTGCACAAAGGCATTAAGCCCTACTCCTGTAAGATCTGTCGTAAAACCTTCACTCACCCGGGCCTGATCAAGCCGCATATGCGAAAACACACCGGCGAGAAACCGTACCAATGCGATCTGTGTCTCAAATGGTTTTCGCACAAACACAATTTGCAACGGCACATGCCGAGACACATGAAAATCAAACACGTGGTTTGTGACATCTGTAGCAAAGTATTTCCTAAGGAGAGTCGTTTGAAGTACCACATGCGAACGCATACTAAAGAGAAGCCGTTCGCGTGCAGCGTGTGCCCGAAAACGTTCTCACACAAGCAGAATATCGTGAGGCACTACAGTCGCAAACATCCCAATGAGAAGTATGAGTGTACGTTCACCGATGCCAGTGTAGCTAGAGAGTGCTGGGACAATGTGATTAAACAAAAAATCCTAAATGAAAAGGCCAAGGAGGAGTTAATAGGTGGATGTTAAAATAGTGGCTATAATACTCTAGCTAGCAGTATAAGAATAGAAGAAAGTAGTCATGCTTCTAGCCTATAGATTAAATTACACGTAAATTTATTATTGTATACATGTTATTTTGTTATAATTTATTATTTTAGTGACACTTGTTGACCGTCATTCTTTATATTATAAAAGATTTATAGAAGTACACAATACATACGAACCTAATAATAAACTGATTTTACGGCAAATTACTATGCTCAGTCTGCTTGATTTAGACAAATTGAAAGCGTCACATCACAGACAACACTGAACATTTTATACACATGTGTTAATTTTTTTATGTGTGAGCAGGTGCATAGAAACGCGGCGTGTTATTTTAAAGGTGACGCTTTACGACATATAATATTATTTATTATATCTTTAGTCGAATTTTTGATTAACAACAATAACATAGCGTGCAGATTAAAATTCTGTTTTTTTTTAAATTATATTGCGTACGCGCATTGCGATACATATTATGGTAAATGAGTAAATTCGAATACTGCAATGAAATTTAGGCGTTCCTTCATCGAGAACATTTGCGCGTAATGTGATTTTATAGATTTATCTCTAAGCGAAAGTAAAGTTTTTTCAAAACAAAAATAAACAATCTCGGATAATGTAGACGGTTATGGAATTTTTGAAAACAGTTCGGTAACCACGGAGTAACCTTCGAAGCTCTCTCCTCATCCATATATCATTAAATATTTAGTATTAACTGACCCGGCGAACTTCGTACTGCCTTAGCGTAGCAATGATGCACTATTTTAATGTTCTCACTTGTAATGTTCGGCTCACTTTCGCTTCAGTAATGTTTGAGTAACGTTACATTACACGCGAATGCTCCGGTGTTAAAGCAGTAAGTTTGTAGGTATGCATTATTACTAAGCTGTGGTAAAAACCTTACCCCTGAGACTGCTATGTTATTAAACTGATAAAATTGAGTTCATTAGCTTTTATGATGTATCTTCTAACAAAATATAAATAATCTTCTACAGGGTATAATAAAGATAAGTGATAAAATCGTAAGGTTCGCAAGAATCCCTTACATAAAGTTCACTGCAAAGGTAGCAGTGCTAAAAGTGAAAGAATCTTTTTTTTTTATTTGTATGGACAAGCGCCCCAAAAAAAATTTTCGCTCTCAGCGCTGTTACTTTTACAGTGAACTCTACATACGAGACACATATGAACCCTAAAGTTTTATCAATTATTTTTGTTACACCCTGTATAGTAGGTATATAATGTAGAACCTAATTATAGACACTTTAGGTAATATTGAAATATAAATTAGATTATCATAATGTTATGCCTTGCCAACAGAGACTTTGAGCATTTCTTAAATTGGTATTCTTCATTCGCCGTAAGTTTCCACAACATTTCATATATCAAAATTTGTATGAAATTGCTTATCAAGTTTTTATTATTTGGCAGAAATTAACGATAAAATAACTTAACTTAGCAATAATATAAAACTTTACGAAATGCGGCAGGAACGGTGCGTGCGAAGCTGCTTACTCGCTAAGTATGCGGTCACCTTTACGAAAATGTGCTAAATGTCGTATAGCTCTGGAGGTATTGTTTGGAGTTAAAAAATATGTCAGTTAAGTAATGTTTCAGTTTGTTTAAACTCAAGATAGACTATACGTGCAAGTGATATGTAAAATAACTAGTCATATATTATAAAAACATTTTAATATATTGATTTTTTAAATTGTTAAACTGTTAAGTATGTGAAGTTTCCCCAAAGCCTGTTAAACTAATATTTTAATAAATTATGATTTAATGTCTCTTTTTGTGTAATTCTTAACATGAAAAAAATATATTGTTAACGTGAATAAAAAAAAGTTTTTTTATGTCGTAATGATTCGTAAAATGCTATTTAAATTTTTAACTTTTAAATTCCTAATTAAATGTTACCTGTTTACTGCTGCGAAACTTTTTATGGGTAATTTGACGTGAGCCGACTCGCACTTGGACGACTTTCAAGTAATGACCGAATTTAACTTTCTTGAAAGTGACAGCAGTTTCCGAAATTATGACCGAATCTGCGTGGGCTCATTGTCGTGAATCAGGGGGGTTAGTCAAGACCTAAAAGTTTTCGCTTCTTCGTATTATCGCCAACAAAAATGTATGAAATTGACATAAGGCGTAATGAACGCTTATGTCATACCCATACATTTTGTTTCTTGAGATCTTGGCTAACCCCCCAGGCTACAGAGAAGGTTTAGGTATATAAGGATTGAGGAGTAGCGGAGAAATTTTGAAGTTCGCCCAAATACCATTTCACGCAATGAACAACATGGTGATATGATAATTTTTTGTACCTATACTCATTTATTACTCAGATTAATATTCTAAGCATTTACTGTGCATTACATCTGTTTTGTGTAGCGTTAAGCAGCAGAAGACTAGCTAAAATATCGATGCTTGTATCGGTAACAATTGTCTGTTATGTCTTTTTACATTTATCCAAAATGACATGTCAAGGTCATGTGCCTAGTTAAGTCGCACAAATTATATTTATGTTGTAGCGTGGTAGCCAAAGGAAGATTCCGAGCGGGCGAGGTGTTATGACCAGTCAGGCCGAAACTCACGTGATACATTTCGGCTGTCGTATATATATCGTCGAGCTTCGAAATCTTTCATAGCGCGATGCAGGATTATTGCGCTTACGCCGTTTGTCTACCAACACCGTCAAACGAGAACGAGATTATTTCGTGCGAGCTGACGGGTTACCTGATGGAAAGCAAGTGCCGTTGCCAATGGACACTCGTGATATCCAAAGAGTCGCAAGTGCGTTGCCGGCCTTTATGAGGGAATGGGAATAGGGATAGGGGGATTAAGGAAGTTGGGCCACCTGCACCGGTAAACTCACTTACTGAACGAAACGAAAAAAAAACATGCTGAAGCATGGCTCTCCACAGCAATGAGCATCCATATTATGTAATTGAGATCGAAAAATGTCTCATTGGTACACGCCTCCACCGGGGTTTGAACCTGCACCCTCTCGAGTGCGAACCAATGATCTTACCCATTAGGCTACGGGCACTCAAATTCGGGCGATCTATTTTATTTATTTATAATATTAATCTCGTTCTCGGTTTCCGGTGGTGGTGGACAAACGGCCTTAATGAGGGAACCACAACATAACTCCCCCGGGAAGACCGGAGGTTGATCTTGAAGTCTTGTCGCTTGAGTTGCTAGTGCCAGTCAGTCCGGTGAGTGGGAAATGTGATGCTGCTGCACGGACTCCGGTGAGTCGGATGCTGACGTGCGGGCCGATGCTACGTGCTGACCAGGAGAGATGTGCTCTGCTAGCTGAACGGTCGGTGTAGTGAGAATGCCAGATGATGCCGATGCGGTGTCGCCCAGGCCGCGGTACGTTTCGGCTAGTGGACGAAGTATCCGATAAGGCAATGCTGGCAGGCGTGGTGCGAAGGGACGGGAAGTGATGATGATAAAAGTGGCGTGTTCCATGGAGGGTCACGAGTGTGGGAATATACGTGGTGGCCACGTATTATGACCGGCCAGGCCGAAGCCCATGTGAGGCATTTCATCTGTCGTATTATACCGTCATATATAAAGAAAGTATATAAAGGCCTTCTTTATAAGTATATAAAGAAGGCCAGTCGTTAGTGATGACAACTTAAGTCTTGATATTTATGTGATAAAAAACTTATTTAAAAGTACTAGAGTTTGCCCTGTTGTAGAAATTCGACCATAAATTTTTAAATCCGTCGTGTAGAGGTCCATAAAAAATATAATCTATTCTCAATTCAATAACAGACTTCAATTTGGCATGAAGGTCTCATTACCAGGCTCTTAAATTTTATTTAAAAAAAACAGACTTCAACAATACTCTTTGTATTTCGTGTATGATTATCGTGTCATGTCAAAATATTGTAGTGTGCGTAGCGTTTTATTTCTGGTTTTATTTTGGTTTTTGCAAGATTAAAGCGTATTTTAAAATAATATTGGTATTCCACACAACTGTTTCATATCGACTATATCTGGAAGCGTGCTTTTACATCTACGCGTATTTCGTAAAAATTGGAATAAAAAGGTTTCCGCTCGTGTGTTAATATATAGACTGAGTAAATGTTTTTACAACAAAATTATATAATATAGTTGTGTTTTGTTTTTCCTAGAATTCCAAGGTATTTTTGCTCAAAGAAAATAGCCAATCATAAAACATAGGTACAATTTAACTGAACACAGTTACAGTTGGGTAACAATATAATCACAGGTATTAATTGCTTTTATTTTACAAATTGACAATAGTATGCAGTTTGTTCTAATTAACTAAACTTATTTTGTTGAGTATAATGTAATTTTTGTTAGTGTTGTGGCGTTGTTATATCAGATTAAAGTGAATTTTTACAATCAGTAAACTATAATACTCTGATGTAGATTTGTAAATAAAGATCTTTAAAAAAATTTCATATAGTTTTCCTTTATCTACTTCCTTGAGAAAAATAAAAATTAATCGTTTCTATAACTTAATTATGAAATATATGACAAAATTAACTTATACAACCTGTTCTCAATTTAAATTTAGAAGCAGCAACTTAGCTATATGATAAGACTGCAGCTCCGACAAGGCATTTTCAATAGCGCTGATGATGATGAAAACATGAATTTGTTTAACGGCCGTAAACGTACGTTTTTCATACATATTAGGTTTCCGCATTCGGATTTCGGACACCAGAATGTATTGAATACGGAATTCGTTCCGTACGGGGAAAAAGTATAAGCGTACGCAGTATCATTACTTTCATTAGATCACGTGTTAACAAAAACCCTTTGAGAATGAACTACATACGGGAAATAGGGGATAAATAATGACGGGAAATAGCGTCAATAGTCATGAACTCTTTATCCTTCAAAAAAAAGTATAAGAATTATTGCACAAAAAAAAAAACAGAAAGTTGCAGACCATACTTTAAAAAATATAACTTACTAACTCTTCAATCCATCTTTATACAAATACATATTAGTTTTCAAAAATTTTGAATATTTTATTAAAGTGAAAGAAACACACATTATCGACACGAAACATAAAAATAGATTACATCTACCATATTCTAGAATAAAAATGCTGAATGAAAGCCCATATTACATGGCAGTCAAAATATATAACCGTCTACCCAAAGAAA
>JAOTAV010065224.1:0-14226 GCA_026546445.1 Cyclargus thomasi | reverse complement strand
CAGCCGAACATAATAACCTCCTCGTTTTTGGAAGTCGGTTAAAAAACGTCAGCAGTACTCTTTGTCTGCAGTTAATGAAACCATTAAAATATGAAATATCTGCAAATTATACAACGATAGTAAAAATAACTACATACTCGTATATTATGTTTAATCATGGTTTTGTTACTCTTTTAGCATAAAACTTTGTTGGGTCATTTGATAATAGATAATTACTATGATTTTTAAAACGAGTTGTTTTGTTACAAAATAAATCGTAAGGTTCCAGCATAGATTTTAGTTAGGAACGCTATACGTAGTACCTACACCGGGTGATCTGACATCTTGTTCTCCCATAAATATTTTGCCGTGAGGAAGCCATGCTTCGGCACGAAATGACCCGACTGGAGAAATACCACAGCCGCACAGACATTCGGCGTAAAAATTCCATTAACTTATTCCTCGTAAAAGACCGACTCTTGCAACACTTGTTTTTCATAAAAAGATACTTTTGCTTTTTTCATTAAAAAACAATTAATTATCTACCTATTAAGTATGTATGGCCAATGCGTGTCTTATATTTTCAGGTGTTTTACGCCGGTTATTCTCGCACGGCTAGTTCCCGAATCGGCGGTAGTTCACTATGTAGATATTCTAAAAACATTTGTTTCAAATTCACTAACAAATTAACGATTTTTATTTATTTATTTATTAATGAGTAATGAATTATGTAACTGTATAATTCATCATTAGAACAGTACTTCCCACAAGTTCATTACCAAGTGTCGACACGTGGGAACCGGCAACACGTCCGCGTAGGCGTATAAATGATCTGGTGAGTACTTATTATACCGGAAAAATGTATGGTTCACGCGCGATAAACGAATTTTGGCGCAACGGTGTTGAGGGTGTCATGTAGTTTCTAATTTTTTTTTCATGTTACTGGCGAAAGCCACAGGTAGTGTAGAAGCTAGTTATTTAAGTCAAAAGGGGCTCAGGACTCCCGAAAATGGGTATAGATACGCTAACGTTTCCACAGACTAACTGTTTGACGCTAGCTAAAAAAACACTGATGCTGCTTACTGCTAAATACTACAATACCATCACAACACTAGGGTCAGTTCAAAAGCCGTTGCAGTAATCGCCTAGACTCTAGGCAGGTCCGGCGGCCCAGCAAACATGCGGTGAGGAGACGCGATGGGTTTTAGTGGGTAATCCCGGGTTGCTCCGTATTGTAGCGTAGCTCTCGGGAAGTCCCACATATCCCGGCGGACTTTTTCCCAGGCTTGTCGTGAACGCGTAACGCAATCCCACAAAGGGTCAGTTTAAAACATTTTGGCAAAGGATTTCATGCAAATTTTGACATTTTATACAACGTTTTAGGCCATTTGTTTGACGACCTCTTTGGATCAGTTGGTAGCTTAAGCCGGGGGTCGCGGGTTTGTATCCCGCCGACGGAACAAAAAGTTTTTCAATGTTCCTGGATCTTGGATGTGTATCAAATATGTGTATCATATAATAAAAATCTTAAATATGTGTAAAGTATAAATATTAAAGTATAAATATATTTCCGTTGTCTGGTACCTGTAACACAAATCCGTCGGGTACTTAGCACGGGGCCAGACTGACGTGGTGTAAAGCGTCCATAGATTTATTATTATATTATTATTTGATCATATATCATACATCCGATAAATATGCGATCTAGGATAGGTATAGGCTTCATTTTACACCGATTTTGGTCTTGCACCCATGTCGTCGCTACTCGCTTGTAGCGTAGAGCAAAATAAAACTTAACGTCAACGTCATACAGTGGGATTTTATCGAGCCGTAAACGTTGACGGCGACGGTGCGGCGTGCCGTGGATAAACGGCGTTAGAGTTTGACAGATAATATTATATGGGCGAGTCACCTTATATTAGCCGGGGAGATGACTGGTGAGAGTGCTATTTTTGTAGTAACTCTGGCGTCGTGGAGACCTACTACGTTTTGTAGATGAGGTGAAACGTAAAAAAATAAGGGAATTTTTTTAACGATGGGATAAGACGCTACAGCAATTTTAAGGTTATGAAAAAGAAATTTCTTTGAAAAAATTCTTCACATCGAACATTTATTGGACAATTTTAGACAACAAGGCTAAAAGCATTTATTCGAATGTGACAAATTATCCGGGAAGTTGGTTAAAAAAATATAAATGACTTTGTAGTTCTATGTTATTTTACTGTTACAGACTTACCGAATACATTTAAATCATTAGTACTTTATATGAAAGTGTTCTTTGAAGTATTTTTAATACCCTCTAAGTACAGAACTAACTTAGAAATCTGATCATACCATGATGATGCTCATTTCCGTGGGAGAGCCAAACTTCGGCACGAATGGACTGACACGACCGGAGTGATACCACGGCCTCACAGAAAACTGGCGTGAAACGGCGTTGTGCTGTGTTTCGTTCAGTAAGTGAGTTTACGATTGGCCCAATCCTTCCCTAATCCCCTTTCCCTATTCCCATCCCCTGTTCCCTCATAAAGGTAGGCAACGCAACTGCGACTCTTCGGATGTCACGAGTGTCCATGGGCGACTGCAATTGCTTTCCATCAGGTGACCCATCCGCTCGCTTGTTTGTAACTATCATTAAAAATAAGGATTAGCTTTTTGTATCTTGTAGTATCAAAATCTATCATCTTCCAAGAAATTCCTATTTCTTTGTTATAACGCGCAAACCACATTTGTTTAAAGTCGCTTAATACTGATGTATCTCATACATCCTAAGTTTTTCCCTTCTGTACGAATTCTTTTAACTCTTTTTATACAAATTAAGGGTCGTGTCAACAAATGACTCGTGAACGACACTCGTTGTTAACGTTATCAATATTTGTTTAGTCTTACCACCCACCAGACAATAACTCAGTGAGGAAGTCACGCTGATAAATATTTAATTAAAGGTATAGGGTTCCAGTAGAAAATCTTATGCCAGCTTACATCCAATTTTTTGGTGGAATTTGATTAAGTTAATTATTTATTTATTTTATTATACAGGGTTTAACGAAAGTAAGTGATAGGATAGTACTTTTGTTAAACTACTTGTTGTTAACTAACTACTTAACACAGTTTGACTGTGGGCAATTAGAGAACACAATTGTTAACTTTATTAAAATTACATAACATAGGAGCCAACTTATTAACTTAGAAGTTAAATCTTAATTCTGAAATGAAAATTTTCAAAACTAAAAATGAAAAGACATATTTTATTAAAACAATGTCTCAACACAAATGCCTAGTAATAAACAATTATTACTGGCATTAGTTTAACGGTACAATACTATTTTAACTTTTAAGATAACCGTGTAAGTTAAGCCTTGAGTTTCTTTGTCGGCATGGCCCTTGCATAAAAAACTCAGTCCTTTGCCATTGTACTGTTCAGGTAGATTTGGCGCGAGTCTTTTTAAATTAGGAATGGTCAAACTTTTTCTGAACCATTAAATTTTATAATCTATAATTTGTACGCCAGTTTTAAGATATTTAAAGAATTAAAATAACGGTATAAGTCAGCTTTAAGTTTACCGACAACATGTCTATTTAATGGCTCCTTTTATAAAATGCTGCGATTATAAACGATGACACGCGAGCACCATCATGTAATGGGCGTACTCGGCTATGCTCGCCGACCATTGTCTATAATAACTTTTGAAAAACTCGTTGCCAAAGTACTTAGATGATTATATGGATCCACTATGATGAAGAGCCCAGAATTAAATCTACCTCGAAATTTCCACCACATTATTACTAATTATAAGTTCAAAACTTATTTCTGCGTCTACTAAGTTACTAAAAATTTGTTGCGTTAGTGTTCACAGATTTACACAATTACTTTGTTTTTTTTTTATGTTCTTAGTTTTTAATGTATCTGAAAGTAGCAACGCAGTTGTCCATGTGTATATCTCTTAAATTGATTGTTTGTTAATAATTTTTTAAATTAATTAAAATAATATATAATAAAAAAAAACATTATAAAAATTGACTTTGAAAGAAGCAATAGGGGACCTTATAAGGTCGTAATAGCAACATTGCAAAGTAATTGCTCTGTAATTCGTTTTGGTAGTTTTTGTAAAAAAAACGAATATTTTTGATAAAACAGTTACTTGAATATCAATTTTCATTAATTGTGAAATCATTATTTTGCAAAATTAGTAGTTAATTGCAAAAAAAATTTCAAAATGAATTACTCTTAACAATATTGCGAAGTGACAATTTTAGGATGGCAAAACACCTTTATCGATCAAATTGTGAATTTTAATGAAACATTTCAGAGCTTGTTTAGTATACAATCAAAATTATTTCATTCCTTTCTTTAAACCGAGAATTTCGTTAAAATCTATACCACTTATCTTAATGGTCGAGACAAATAAATCGCGGGCATTTTTGAGGAACGATTTTTTCTCGGAGTCGAGCCTGGGAAAGTATGCGGTATGGTGGCAGGACCCACGTGCCCTGCGATGAATGGGCACGGTTAGGGCCTCGCTTGGGCACGGGCAGGGCACGGGCGGGGAGCAGGGACGGGGAAGGGACGCAAGGCTTCTTTCAGGGCAGTACGATCCGACACACGGAGGCATGCGCGCGCGCGTGTAGTCAGTTTACATCCACAAGTGAGCGCGATAAGGTTAGGATTTTAAATATCGAATCTTTTGCCTTTTTTTTATTTCAAATTTAAGCTGCATTAGAAAATAGACGTGAAAGTTATTTTTTAACTTCAAACTGTCTTAACAGATACAAATATGTCGCCTGAACCGGCACCGTTGTCGAAGACTGCGAAATACAAGAAGATAACAAAACCCCTGTTGGAGAGAAAACGGCGCGCGCGCATCAATAGATGCCTCGACGAACTCAAAGACCTCATGGTTGGGGCACTGGAGGTAAGGATTTTTTACACTTATACATAGACCTAAATGGATTTTGTTGTGTATCTTGTGAACAAAGTTTATGTAACTTCACGTTCTAACTTTTGAATTTTTTGTCATACCTAAGTGGTGTTTAAAAATTATAATAAATCGTTTACATTTAATTCAATGTAAACGATTTATTTTAATTTCTTTAATGCTTAAGATGTTTGAACTAAACTTAGTTCAAATATAGTAAGCATTTAATCGCTTCTAATATAAATCTCTGTTAATTTAAATTTAAATCTCTGTTAATTATTATGATTCAATAAACAGAAGTAACAAGTTCAATAAATTGATAAGTGCTTACATAAAAGCGGTAAAGAAACTTCAATGTGTAAGTTTAATCGTTTAATCCACGCATCGAACAAGATCTATAAACAAATACACGCAACCGGTTATTTTTCATCGCCAGTACAAAAAAACTGAATATAATTACGGTTAAGGCGAGCAGTAAAAACTAGTTGTTAAATTATGGACGCAGTTGTAAACAATGGTTTATTTTTGTCCCCAGATCGACGACGATAACCTGAGCAAGCTGGAGAAGGCGGACATCCTTGAGCTAACTGTCAACCATCTCACCAAGCTGCACCGACCCAAAGACCCGGTTTTGGAGGCCAAGAAGTTCCAGGCCGGATTCGGGCAGTGCGCCGCTGAAGCATGCAGGTTCATCATGAATATACCCGAACTAGACGCTAAGGTCAGCCAGAATTTGGTCGGCCATCTGTCCAGACTGATCACCTCGCAGCCGCTCTCTATCCAAGTGCCCGAGAGACCTACCTTCTCCCCTCCCGGCTCCCCCTCCTCAGTTCTGTCGGACAGACAACACTACTACAGCGACCAGGAGCGATCCTCCTCGGACGCGGAAGACTCAGTATACTCCGAAAACACATCCAGACACGGCTACGCCCGTACCAAACCTGGCCTTCTGACGACGGTCGACAAAGTACCGCACGAGATGAACACCAGAAACTACTTCAACAGAGTCCCCTTGGAGGCCAAAGACATGATCCTCCAGAAGATAAGACAGCACATCATGGACAAGAGAGGAAACGACGTAGTGACAGATCAACACGAGCAAGCCTACGAAGATAGATACAGACACGAAGCTATCCATCCTGAGTATGCAAATGATACCTTAGATTTAAGAAAATATAGGTCACCGACCAAACCCGAAGTCGCGATACCGAGAGTATCCCCCGAAGTGCCAGAAAGAAAACCAGAGCCGCCTCCAGAATGTGAACTAGCCATGGACTACAGCAACTTGCCGCCCAAGAAGAAGAGGAAGCTGATTGAATACCAGGAGTACAAAAAACAGGAGGAGGCCAAACGAACCGCTTTCGAGCAAAAAACTGAGCGACCGCCGACGGAGCAAATGTACCAGGACGTCAGACGACTAGAGGAGGTGAGACAGAAATTGTACAATCAGCCGAACAGAGAATGGGATCGCGACTTCTATTACCAACAAAGGGGCCAAAACTCACCCCCCGCCGACGAAAAATGGCGACCCTGGTAAAAAACTATTGTGATAATTCTCTTCCAAGAAAGCTTTAATTCGTTATACGTGCCTTATAGTTAAGATTTTATTGTGAATTTAGTTGGACGGTATTTTTGTAATACTCCTTATTAGTCGTTAGTTGTTTAATGTTTATGCTTTATTGAATAGTATTATTGTATATAATTAGTGCCATGAGTTTGATCTCGATGTCTTCCGAAATGTGGTTTAGTATTACATTGATTATTATTATTGTGATTACCTTTGATATTACATGATTTTAAAATTACATTTTCTTTCCTTTTCCACCTTTAAGCTTGAGATTTTACATAATTAAGTATTAAGCTCGGGTTAATTATCTACTTAAATATGAAGCTAGATTTTAGAATCAGTAACAAAATTAATAGACACTACTAAAAGTTCCAGCGATAATAGATAATTTTATTCTCAGTATAGTTTTCGAGACTATCAATATTTTTCAGTTAGCTTAGTAACGTAACTTTATCGAAATTCAGGTAAACTTTTTACTGAATTGTGCAACTAGGTATGATAAAGATTGACGTATAATTTGAACTTTATTGAACTTTAAAAAACGTTCATACGTCTTGTCACAAGAGAGCATTTGCCTATTTTTAAAGTGATTTTAAGTTTTCTTTGTTTAAAGAAATAATTATTAGATTCATAAACTAAATATGACTAAATCAAATTTTAGAAGAAACATCACCCAAGAAATAAATCTCGTTTTCTAAAAATCTACAACTTTTTGTAAAAAGTTGTAGATTTTTAGAAAACGAGAATGTGTTTTTCTTCCTTAAATTTGTAACAATGTTGACTTGACACAACCTAGTTTGAAACAAGTAGCGACATCTGTTAAAGATTTTGCTATAAAATAACATAGCTGTAGTGACATCTATGTATTTTAGTAATGAAATAGTTGTTCAACTGTAATAGCGCCATCTGTTATTACAACTGAAAAACAGCTCGACTTGCGATATTAGTTTAATATATATCCGCTAGATGGCAGTTAAACAATCATTCACCTCCATCTGTTGTCGATTTCTGTAACTATTAGTTATTCTACTTGACACTAGATGGCGACACAGTATCATTGGTTATGTACCTTTATTTACCAAGCTATCAGTCAATAGATGGCCCTACGTAATAACATGTTTTATGATTCGTAGTATTTCTGACAGTAGTGGGGAACACAAAAACAACTTTACGCATTCATTCATTCAACGACATTTACAGTCACGCCGGCTCGGCGGCTGAACGCGTCATGGTTAACGCGAGATAAACGAACTTATTCGAATTTTTTAATCGATCTGACATTTGAACGGTTGACGACTTTCGTCAAAACAATATTGATGGATGTTTTGTGGTGTTTTGTAATATATTTTAACGATGAATTGTGAAGTGATGTGTGATATATTGACGTGTGTTGGGCGATGCTAGTGGGTGAGCATACGCCGGCACCGCGGGTGGTGGCCGGCTTGCGAAAACTACGCCCGGAGCTGACTCCGGGCCCCGTGCCCACGCCAGCTGATCCCAGTATTAGAATATCAGGTAGGCATTGACGTACGACCTAAAACTTGGTATTTTCCACTCCTATTTTGTTCTCATTGATTTCGTTGCGGGTCTATAGAAAGCTTTACCGTGTTTCTCGGACTTCCCGAGATCATATCAACGGGTTTTCGTCGTTGGAAGCTGCTGCCGATCTTGGTAACACATGAGATACAGCGATGGAAATGTGTGGAAGGCCAAAGCCCGTTATGAGATGGATCTAAAAAGTGATATTATTTTAAACATTCAGGAGTGTCGACTAAAAAGATGAGTAAAGCAGCATCGTGAAAATTCTAAGAATTATGTAGATACTAGGTAACGGAAGTAGTAATGCCTCTGACTGCAAAATACGCTACAGGACTTCCTTGAGCTTTCCCATTATAGAAGATTAGACACGTCTTATAATTGAAGAATCTAAAAATGTCGACATACTATCTTTAAATAAGTATTTTAGTTTTAAAATTAATCATTATTCCGATATACCTACTTTGCACATAAAATTAAAACAAAAGATTACCCTCGCGTCGTTTTGCTCATACACATGGCATATCACATCTGGTGACCAGAACATAGGGGTCTTTGGCCGATTTCAGAGATCAGTCATCACAAAAAATATCACAGTCATAGTGTAATACATAATTATAGTCATGATTGACATCAAAACTGTCAGTTATGACCTACGTAAATCATTATACTAAACTCAGTTTTTATTTCAATTGACAGTACCTTGGTACCTGTTATAACTACTCGCTCTTGTTGATCTTTATAATAGGTACTATAGTTGTTAAAAGTAATTTTTAGACCAACATTTAATAGAAACTTTATTTTTAATCTGTAGGTTGTTGACCCCTCCGAGATTAGATCTAAACAATAAGTTTTAGTCAAAAAAGGTTAGTAATTTTTTTGAGTTGAGTAGTTTTTCCATAGAGGTTTTTATCAATTAACGCCGTCTTTTGGTTTAAAAGATGGCGTTAATTGATAAAAACCTCTAAGAACTTTTAGAACTTTTAAAACTCTTTGGTACCTACCTATTCAACGTTCGAACTTTTTGCGGTTTCTTTTGCCTTTTGTTCTTACCCCTGGGCCATGGGCCCTAGAGTACGGCTCTTTACAAAAGGGCTCAGCTGTTTGACCCTAAATCACGCACCATTAGACGATAATGTTTATAAATCGATAAAGAATTTTATATGAAAAAAGAATAAAAGACGGCAAGATTTTTTTAGGTTTTTATGTCTGGATTTGAGATTTGTTCAGGTATGAGAGAAAAGTTTATGATATAATGTTTTAAAATTCATTCAAAAGGAACTATCACTATTTTGAATTAAAATGCGCCTTAATTAATAACATTTAAAATATTATTATTACACTGAATGTCAGAAAATACCTAACAAAGTAACAACAAAACAAACTTGCATAAATAGGTACCTACAAACAAAATGTTCTGCGAAATGTCCCACTAGTTACAATTAAATTAACAAACAATTACCTACATACAATTACGGCATTTGTTGCTAAACCGATTAGAATGCGGCACAATTAAATAATCAGGCTTTTAAATGACAAACGACATATCTAATTACTTAATAGGTATTCCAATTGTTCGCCTACATGAAGTAAATACTAAATCGATAGACGACTATTAGTTAGTTACAGTCATCCTACTGAGTACTGGTGGGTTTATATTATTTTTATCCAGTGTTTCAATTCAAAGCTCGTTTCTACTATGTAGTTTGTAAACAGAGGTTCTGGAATACCTCTGGAATACCATTTAGGTACATACCAGTATCCGTTTCCATTGTTCCGGTAGCAACTCAGAGTTGGATTCGATCACTGTATTGGATTACGCATGTTGCACACCTACTTATTATAAGACGCAGGGCACACGCTCAGCCTGTCATAAGTTCTGCGTTAGTCTCAAAGTTGTCTGGTGGCTGAAAAAAGTCCGTATTAAAAATTATCAGTTTGTTTTGTCAGTCAGTCACTTTGAAGTAACCGATTGAGTGTTGGATACTGGTCAGACGTTCCTGGTCTCGTCGTTCCTACCAAACTGATGGACTGGATAGATGCCAAAATGACGTATAATGATGAACGCACCAAATTATTTTCTCTTTGAATTTGACAGCGAATGATTTGGACGAATCGGACGATTCGGCGCGGTCGAGTGTGCGAGGTTCCATGACATTACATAGGTACATCGAATTCTGAAATTCGTTTCCCTCGTTCTAGATAGAGTGGGTTCACCAATCTTTGTCACCGACGTAAGGAGCAAAAAACATTTTGACCTCCAAAAACTTTACAATCCAACAATACAAACGTCACGTACAAACCTCGTCAATATAAATGTTACCTTCACAAATATTGAAAATATTAAACCAAAGTTGAGTATGTATTTTGTACATACTTTGTTGATTATATTATGTAACTATGAGATAGGTTTCGTTTAACGTTGTACGAAATTTCGTAACTACATGCATAAAGTTGCTTATGGAGCTAGAATTTTTACTAAAATGTATTTAGTGCTAGAATTAAAGTAACTTTTTATTAGTAGAATTATAAATATATGGCAAATTACTTAGGCCCGCAATATGGCTGTGAATGAACTTCCTTGACGGAGTCGAAGCTCGGCCTCTTTAAAAACCCGAGAAATTAAGCATTATTTCTAAGAACAATTCATTTTGTAACTTTTCTTTCAAATAGCTCAAAAAATAATTTGAGTAGTTAGGTACCATTTTAAGTTGATTTTGAAGTAGTTAACTATTTTATCAATCAGATTTTTTTATAATGTGCAAAGAAATGTGAAATCTGAAATAGGGCCAGATTGCGGATCTAAATAGACTGGTCGACGACAGGGGACCTAAACGGTCGTAATAGCAACATTGCAAAGGAATTGCTCTGCAATTCATTTTGGAACATTTTGTTATGATATCGAATAGTTTGTATAAAATAGTTACTTGAACATCAATTTAAATTAATTGTGAAATCACTGTTTTGCAAAATTACGTAGTTATTTAAAAGGAAAATTACAAAATGATGAAATTGCTCTTAGCAATATTGCGAAGTGACCTTTTTAGGACAGCCACCCTCACGACTTACATTGACATATTTCGAGCAAATGACGTAGGTCCGTCATCTGCCTCGCTTTAAATTTTCCCCATGGTACAAAATGAATTACAGAGCAGTGAGTTTACCGGTCGCCCAACTTCCTAATCTCTTATCCGTATTCCCATTCCTTATTCCCTCATAAAGGCCGGCAACGCACTTGCGCACTCTTCGGATGCCACGAGTGTTTATTAGCGACGTTGCAATATTGCTGTTTCGGCCTTTTAGATCTTCAGATTTAGTCGTATCGTGATCATCTTATTTGACTTGTATGCGGACAGTTTTAACATCGTCTCGCACGCTAACTTTTAGCGTTTAGCGGTAACTCGTTACAAACGTGATATGAAAAGTTGCGATATTGCTCAAACCGCTCGACCTGTATCACTTCTGCAAAATATATCGTCATCGTCATTATCATGACGTGAAAATAAATGAAACCTTCTCAGTTAAAACGTTCGATTTTACGTGAAGAAATTACAAACATTTCGTCTTCATGGTGAAACATTTAAACGAATTAACCGTATATAGTGTATTGCACATAATAGTTAAGGACATTAAAATAGTTTATACCCTGAAAAAAGGTACGGTTCCCGCTCAATAAGTATTCGGCAAACAACAAAAGCAAAGTAACTAAATTCGATTGTTGCGATTTTCCTAACTTTTCCTCAAACTAACGACAATCTCGTATGTTGGCGGAAACGAGTTGCACCAAACCATTTGCCTTGATTCTCGAGGCCACGGAGTTTTAGAATGTCAGCTCCAGTCGTTTAGTGAAAAAGTGGACTGTTTAAAGTTTTGTTGTCGCAGAATAATGATGGATCATGTTGAGGAAACTCTAAAGTTACTTAATTTAATATTTTTTGGAAGCGAAAAGGTTAAATTAAGAAGGCAAATAGTTACTTGTCTTGAACTAGGACTAGGACACTATAATATTATAACTTTAGAACGTCTGTCTGGGTATAGTTACCTAATTTGTATTATTTTATAAATGTGATGGTTATATTTACTTATATAGTTAATCAGTGAAAATTTTTTTTTGACTGTTTGTGTGCCAATCACGCCAAAAATTACTGATCGAACTTCAATTAAAATAAAAATTGAACAGATAGGTCAGCTGACTTAAAATAAAAACTTTTTTACGATCCTCCAGTGGGAGTAATCATTTCCACGCGGGCAAACCCGCGTGTAAATGCTGTGGCGGTACTCACAATAAACGCATATATACGACAGCTGAAATGGATCTCTCGTGGGCCTCGGCCTAGCCGGGCATAACACCTTGCCTGGTCGGCGGAAACTTCCTCTGGCCACCACGATCATTCCCACAATGCTATTGTAAATATTTTGCTCAGCGTCTTCTATTTAAGTATGGGCAAAGCCGAAGTTTTAAAAGGTAGGATGCCGCTCGTGTACACTCTGCTCTAGTAGTAGTAGTTAGTTATTAAGAATTTACCTTCTTGTGTCATTGTCACGGTCACTCAAGGTCACTAAATATTGCCACATTGTTTTTCAAAGGAAGGTCGAGGAAATGAAGTCAGCAACTTGAGGTCAATGAACGGATGAGCCGGAATTAGGTTACTTGATTATATAAATTAACGTCAATTAATTTAATTTTAAATTAACAAAACCTCTTTTTAGTCAAGACGTTATTTTAATTAAATTTTTAACTAATGGAAATAACCTAGATGCAAAATTACCTAGACAGGTTTTAGAAATGACTAAACACTATTTTATCGTTACTAAAAACCTGTATTTTTTAATCAGACTTTATTTCAATGTTTTATGCAACACTTTTTTTTTGTATTCCAAAAAAATCATTTCCTAGTCTAATGTTAGTAAACTCTCAGTACTCAGCAGAGTACTCAGCAGAGCTTGGCTCTCAAAGTTTGTATCTCTAAACTAGTTATCAAGAGCATTGACTACGCATCTCTAAACTCAACGGCGTTAAGCTTTCACCTCCTAAGCCAGCACTAAACTCTCATCTCTAAACCAGCAGCCCTAAGCACTCGTCTATAAGCCAGCACTAATCTCTCATTTCTTTCCAGGTGTTCTCCGCCAGTATTACAACGACGATGACATATCTTGGGCGTGGGTCCGCGCCGCCGTGCGCGGTGGCTGTCTACTCGCGTGGCGTGACGGGACGTTGCCCAGGCGGCCGGCAGCTCGGCTCCCGTTGCGTCACCTCCACTTGCGCGCCGCGAAGCTGCCCAACGCCTTCCAACTGTCGCGGCTACGGGACGACACGTCGGTCGCAACGTTTCAGGTGAGAGGTGTGGTAGGACATATGAGAGATGGTGGTAGGACATCTAATTAAGATGGCGTCTTGTCTTACCAATGTTAATGGTAACTACAGTAGGACAGGGTTTTTGGTACAATATATTAATGGTGGAAAATTCTGGTAGGACAATGTAATAAGCGCGTGCACATTGCGGTAGTATATAGGACATCATTCGCTAGGTTAGAAAAAATTCAGTCCATGATTAGGGTTTTTTGGGTAACCAATTGCGATCGGAACGCATTTCAAGTCGCTTCGTTATTTTACTACATATTTATTTTATTATACTGAAAAGAAATTGCATTAAACCACATCGAAATCGTAAATACTAAATGAAACTACATAACTTCAGCTAAGGTCTATTAAACAGGTACATAAGTAGGTTAGTCATTAAATTCCTATGTTAGATATGACATGAGCTAACTATGCAGATTATCATATTGCACGTTACGTGTTGACATTGTTATGCGATATTTCACGGCCGGCGATCAGAGCCCTTGGCTGTGTAGGACGTACCATAGGATACTAGATGCACCAAGTGGTGTCTAGTGCAAACTATAAGTTCCTAGGCTGAAAACAATAGTTTTCCTGATTAGTGTATTGTGTAACCAATAACAGAAAAACAAAAAATTGCAAAAGCGACGGACACTAAGTACATTTGCGAAGATTTAGTTATTCTTCCCCACTTTTATCTATGGTAAATCAATTTTACAAAAATATTCGTTTGACATATTTTAAAAATACTATTTTGTTATAATACAATTTTAACCGTTAGAAATAACAGAATCGGGGTACTAGTACTACTCTTTTGAAAGGGTCCCTCATATCCTCTCCCAGCATTAAACTTGATAATACTAACGTCAAACGCAAGCAGTCCCTAT
>JAOTAV010065213.1:0-14227 GCA_026546445.1 Cyclargus thomasi | reverse complement strand
ACCCATACACAATTTTATTATACTTTAGCTTTTTCCCCTTATTATACCTACGTCATTTTGTCGGAATATGTCAATTCCATGTGAGTCGTGATCTAACGGGTGAGTTTGACACAACCCGGCCAAATGACTTAGATCCACAAAAGTTGAAAGTGATGCAGTCACTTTCAACTTCTGTGATTGTACAAACACGCCAATTTTTACTGCTTTATTACATGTATAGATAGACGAAGAAGAAAAAGTTTCAGATCATCAAAAAATTTATAGCCTTTATGTTGCCTGGACTTCATAGCTTATACAACAAAAAAATATTCAAATCCGTTCAGTAGTTTCAGAGATTAGCGCGTACGAATAGACAAATTTTTAATGTCCATTTGTGTTCTATAACTGTTTCATAGCCCTTTTTTTGAAATTAAATGTACATAAAATTTTGTTTGTGTTTATTTTATGTAAAGATAATCTAGTGGAATAATTCCCATGTGGGCAAAGCCGCGAGAAAATAATAGTATACCTATAACTTTAAAAGTAAAGCGTGAAGTCAACATATTGACTTAATGGTTCCGACACTTAATCCTTTGGCATATTTGCTTTATTAGGACCGAACCCTTTTCCAGATCAAATAACCCGAAATAAATAGCTTTTGCTGCTAAGTTCACTATACCCTCCAGCCTGCATACATTAAATATATGGACGCTGTTAGGTATTTGTGTGTTATCCAACAAAAAATCATAGGTGGAGTTATGAATGCATTATTATTCTTTAGATCTTAAGGAATAACAATACAGTATATTTATAACTATAAATCTGATTTTTGTTATGTGGGAATTATGCGTCGTAACCCTAAAAGAAGATCTTTCGAGACGAGGCGTTATGCCCGGTCAGGCCGAAGCTCTTACTGTCGAGCTTCTTTGATAGCGCGATGCAGAAATGTGAATCTAAACCATTTTTAATGATATTTAGGGGGCAAGCGAGCAGCTGATGGAAAGCAACTGCCATCGTCCAAGGACACTCATGACATTTAAAGAGTCGCAAGTGCTGCAAGGATATCTGCTATGATATCCTGAATTAAGTCATAAGCTACTTTTTACAGCGGAAAATTATCACAATAATTTTTTCCAATAAACTGCGAGCCGCCAGTCCTTTTTATAAATGTCACTTAATCCAAAAAAGACCGATGTTAAATTATAAATTATGAAGAAATATTTACCTACAGTATCAACATTTTCCCGGAAGGCTGTCACTTAATGCTACAAAAATGTTGATTTCGACACGAAAATATCTTTGTTTATCAATCTACCCACCCCGCTTGTAATCCTTGCCACGTTTCACTCAGAAAACTCGAGTATTTTTATAGTCTTTGAAAGTTATTGTCGTATACATATATGTTTATTGTTTTTTTTTTATGATATTTAGTAGGCGAACGAGCAGACGACGGGTTACTTGATGGAAAGCAACTGCCATCGCCCACGGGCACTCGTAGCATCCGAAGAGTCGCAAGTAAGTTGCCGGCCTTGGATAATGGTAATAGGGACCAACTTTCCTAATCCCCCTAGGATTAGGGAAGTTGGGCCACCGGTGAACTCACTCATTGATCGAAACACAGCACAATGCCGTTTCACGCCAGTTTTCTGTGAGGCCATGGGGTCACTGCGATCGAGCCGGCCCATTCGTCATGGCACGTTATAGTTGAATGGATACAAATATTTTCGTTTATTTTGTGTATTTCTACCCAATACCTGTTTTGCTATGTACACATAGATTTGGGTACAAGTTTTAAATAGGAGTAGAAAAAATCACAAAAACCATTGGTATTGTATGAATTATATATACGATTTTTCAAGGTCTAAAAAAATAATCATCTATTTTTACATACATTTGTCAAAAAAACACTAACCATCAAATTAAAAAAGGTTTTGGTGCTCGGCTTGTCTATTTAATTTGTTTGCGGGAAAGAATGGTGACAAACAAAGTGGTTCATAATTGGATGTAAACACGAGCTAGAATTGTACCCATGGGTCCGATTCTCGTATCACGAATATCGCTTCCCTCAAAGACGCTCAAGAGCTCTTCTCTCAAACGCCATTTACCGTCCTATTACGTCCTACATCGTCATTTCACAATTATTTTTTCGAGTACAAATAAGCATTCCAATTCATTCGTTTGAGTATCCTCGTAAATAGTAAATACATAAAACTAAGAAAATTTGTTGTTAGATCTTGTTGAACTTTAAAGAATTAGCGAAAAAATTTGGTGTGGTTAAGATCCGTAGTGACCCGCAGTTTCTAAAAGCTGGTCTCATTTACCTACACACGGGTCATAAATATGAAAAATTTATACTCTTGCGTTATTACAGTTTGCGCGAGCTCGACAGCGAGTGAAATTCAAGGTTGAGAATCGGACCCCTGGTAAAATACTTATCCAGGGATGAGTCGGTTCCACCCCAGGGACCAAGTTACACGTAGAGTTAGCAACGGAAGGAGCAGTAATTGTTTCATATTAAATTGCGAGTTTTCCTGAAACAACTTTTTCTTATTTTAAATGCGACCAAGTTAAAATATATATATATATTTGTAATTTTGACTAACTTAGAAAAAGGTGGTTCTCAGTTTGACACGCATGTTTATGCGTAGCTAACGCACAATATACATATAATATTGTAATTAGTTTGTCCGCGATTGTCTCGCGCTGGGCTGAAATGTTTTTAATGATTTTGAAAAAAGTATTTGTCACACTTTGAAAGAATATGTAGTATTTACACATCCGCCGTATATTGATTGAGCTCCTCGGGTAGATATACCCTGTTTTAAGCGTCAACTGACAATCATCCTAAGATGGCGGTCGTGGACAAGACCTTGCGCGTTGTTAGTGTGGCCAAAATAAAAATATTTAAAGTATAACTTAAGTTAATTGCTAAAAATATTTAAGTTGTGTTCATTTTAATGCTCTAGAAGTAATAAAATGAACACATTATTTAAATCATAACACATAAGAATACGTGTTGTGTTATATTTTTAATATGAAGGCTACACGCACAATCTTACATCTACATTAGTTCGGGACGGCTAGACTTAGGTAACTTTCATAAACAAAATTTTATGTTTATTAAATTGATTACTTTAACCCAATACCGTTGGTTTAACTTATAAATCCCTCTTATTATTAATTCAAGGCAAAAATATTAAATGTTACGATACTCCTGGGGAAAAATTTGACGCGTTCGCATAATATATCTTTTCTAGACCCCGAAAAAATATACTGTACTAGCTTTAACCCGCGGCTTTGCTTCCCTTCATACTAACTTTCACTCTCCATTTTATCTGTAAAATTTATCAAAATCCTTTAGTCCTTAAGTCTGAACATCCTCAAAATATTAGCCCGATATTATTTATTTATTTAAACAAAGGAATGATAAATATTTTATTTTTCATAATAAAGATAGACTACAATAATCTTGTAGAAACGACATGAAATAAGATATCGGTCGATAGATATCAATTTTCCCATTTAATTGGCAAAGTAAACAAAGCGGGGATAGTTCTCGACTTCCCGCCAAGTTTGTTTACAGAGACTAGTAGATATTTCACCGACAGATTGAATTAAAACTTTGGGCTCTGACTTTTTATTTAACAAAACTAAAAAGTCATTCAACAAATCAAAATGACTAGAAAAATTGTAGGGATTAAGTAATGTTTAACTAATCAAGGTTCTCTGTCCTTTTCTGGAATATTGAAAACGTCACACTAAAGAATGGGACATCAAACCTTGATTAAAACATTGCTTAAATATTTTGTATGAATAAGGGGGTAAATCAATAATTCCTTGATTATTTTATCTGAATAAAAAGCTCATAGAACAATAGCACCTTATTTTTTTTCTTAAACGGACTATTTTTTGAAGGTTCATCAGTTAATTAATCTATGATAAAAAATAAATCGGGTTTCCCTTCCTGACGATATAACTCCAGAACGCACGAACCGATTTCCACGGTTTTGTCCCTCGAAAGGTTCGAACTTCATGAGGTTTGTATTAAAAAAATCAGAAAAAAACAGTGCAAATATATTAAAAGCATATTAGTCCAGTAACGTTTGACAAAAAAAATGATGTAATCTCGGAATGAGAGGTTATCCCTAATTCCGAGTTTACAGTGTCTAGCTTAAATTTTATACGAAACGAGAATGTTAGAAAAAAGTAGTTTTTTTAACTATATATAATTTCTTTTCTGACGCAGTCAGGTAAATAAACTATCGGTGAAAAAGGTTAACATTATTTAGACCTTGCATTTATGTGGCTTTGTTTACGTCTTTTCTCCCCTACTCGGTAAACGATATCTAAGTCATGTTTCCACAGCCATTATGACGTACTTTCCGGCATAGATAACAAACGCGCGACATTTTGTTCGACTTTTAAAAATCGAAATTCTGTTTTTAATATTTTACACTGTGGTTTTGATCGCCGTAACTTAGCAAAAAATGTATGTAAATCGGCAAACTTTGTATGAAATTTCATGCCAAGGTATTTTGATACGACAATAGATAAAATCATTTTGCTCTGCTAATTTCACTACCGTTTGTGTAAGCTTCCACATATTTAAATAAGGGCCGTTTTTACTACGGAACCCTGAAAGGTGAGAGCAAAGTGGAATGCAAATATGAAGGCAATTTACATTTTATAGGAGCAAGGTCTACTCAGATTTCTTTTTCAAAGTTAAATCGATTTTAAAGTCTCAATTTGCATATTTATAAGTATAATAAAATGCGGAGAAACTTTCGCAAACTATTACAAGCGGCTAATATTCAACAATGTACTCTAATACAATATCGATCACCTGTTAAACGGAAGCGTCGAAGTTTTATAGTTTCTATCACAAGAATAATAAAATAATACAAATCGGCCACTAATTCGTATGCAAGAGACAAACACACGCACACACTCACACACACCTCAAACATATTGCCCCACCGCCTCTTGATATTTAGGGGTTAGAAAAATGAACTTGGCTTGACACGCTATGTGTACCATGACGTGGCTCTGCCTAAACCAGAAAAGCCAAAGAATTATCATTGGAGTTTTTGAATGGTTAAAGAATTGGATAGCGTGAGCGTCTGTATTATTATATTATATACCCACTTGAGATCAGAAAATTTCTCAATAGTACATGCTTCCACCTGAGATCGAACCAGCTACCTACTAGGCCATGGACTCGTAGTTATCATGATGATCATGATGAGTGTGGCGTGAACCCGCGGCTTGCGGTTCATTAGACGGCTCGGCGCTGCGACGTGACGTCACCCGCACGTGACGTCACACACAGATTCAATTTACTCCGACCAGCTAGCATCATCGGGAGACATGCATTATCATCATTCGACATCAATAATCTTACATCTATGATGTTACGTATCAAACATCTATAACGGACATTATACTTTTTTACGGTTTGTAAATAATATTCTGTATGGCTACCATGAGTTTACGCAAACTATACTCGTTAACGAGTGTAGTAATGAAGTTGTATGAAAACTCGAACAGCTCAGTTCCAAAGTGATATGCGCGCTTTGGTTGAAAGACCACTTGATTTATAAGTGACTCGAAGTTTGTGAAACTTTATCAGCTCACCAAACAAGCATTTCGTGATTTGTGTGGGTCTTAAAACCGTGTATTGGGCCAATGCACGGATTTAAGACCCACACAGGGAGTCTCATTAGAAACAAAGGTATAAGATTATTAGTTATTTTGTTCATTGAATAAAATTTAACAACTTATTACGTCTGCAGGTTTTATGGGCATTGCTTTTTCATGCGATTTTGCGTCATCTTCTATCCTTATCGCTTTCGACTGATTGGAAAGAGAGAAAAGTTTGGTTCGTGAAGTTAGTCACATTCAAGCTTTCTGCCGTCGTAAATATTTCAAACTACATCCGTTATAGTTTATACTGTAACGATAATAGTTAAACTCAATACAAGTCATGGAAAGTATAGTAAACTGTTCTATGCTCGTTTATACTTTTACTGCTGTAGTTACGTTAGACGATTTAACTATGCAAAGTCATGGTAGACGTAGATAGCGAAATTTGAGTAGGTATTTGGAGCTGAAACCTTGCCATTTAACTCTTCTGTTACACCCCAATTCGACACTCACCTGGCTGATGAGAAGCGGGGTCTACCCTACATTTTACCTAACGTAAAAAAAATAATCATAAAATATATTTGAGGCAATATGCGTTTTATTATGTTGTAGTTGAATATTTATAGCATAGAAAAAATGATACGCCAGATGATTTAATGGGGGTTTTAATATTGCCAGGCGCGTGCAAAAATAGTTTGCGAAAATTGCTTGGAAACTATAAAAAAAGTATTTGCGGCAAGTTGAAATATTAGTATTTTAGGACTTTTCATGAATAAAGAATCAGATTCAGAAAAAATTTTTGGAACTTTAGCTTTAGCAAGTTTAGCTCCGCTTCTCACTAGTCAAGTCTGCAGTACTATTGTGGTGTAATAGGAGATCTTACATTACAAGATATTAGCTTGCCGCAAACACCTACTTAAAAATTGCTGCCAGCTCTCGGTTTATAATAATTATGTTCCTTATACTGAGTTTACTCTGAGAATAGCAACGCTGAAAGCGAATTTTTTTTTTAAATTAGTATGGTCCCACTCGTGTCGCTGAGGCGCTTGCCCAATTCAAACAAAAAATTAACTTTCAGAACTCCTACTCTCGCTTTGATCTCTTTATAACAGATACATACAAACCCTAATTTTGCATTGTCACTTACTTTTGTTACATCCTGTATTTTATACAGGTATAAAAAAAAATAAAGAAAATTAATGTGTGTATGAACAATTAACTGTACATAGTTAACTATGAAAGTAGCAGCACTAGAGTTACTTCTTTTAAACCTTTGTGTGGGCAAATTCAGGAGTGGGACGCTTACTTACATACAATTAGTCCAAGTAACTGAATATTTTTTAAATGAATTTAAGTTTAGTAAATTAGAATTTTTAGCAATATTCCGCGAAATGAACCTTAACCTGTAAGTAAAAATGCGGGTTGACCTCGACGCGTGTTTCGCCCCAACACCGGGGCTTCTTCAGGATGTAGACTCTAAGAACAACGTCCGTTAAGAAATTTATTTCGCGGAATATTGTTATAAATCTTAATTTACTAAACTTAAAGCTATGGATTTCCGCAAAGTAACGCCTGATTCTATTAACTATTTTTTTTTCTATTTTGCAAGGGACCATTCATAATGTACGTCACAGAGATTTCATGGTTTTTAGACCAATTCCCATGGGTGGTTACAAATCTACGGCCACCCACTTCCTATTATGACGTCACGAAATTTGCAATTTTACACCTAAAAGTTGAAATTATATCAATATTTCAAATTTTAAGATAAAATTTCAAAATTTAAAATATGATATTACAAATCTGAGGACCCTCCCTATGTCACAGCATATCACACTTCGACGACCACCTTTAGATGTGACGTACTTTGTGAATGGTCCCTAAGCATAAAGCAACTTTAAGATATAACAATATGAGATGTAAGAAAAAACTTGTAGTAAAAACATATTAAGTCTCTTCACAAAATTATTCAACATTTTATGAAAAGGATTGAACACAAGTCGCGATTCCTATTTACTAAAAGTGGTAGCAAAATGGCCTCAAATCTTTCTGGAAAATCTCGGCTTGAAGCAAGGTTATTTTTTACCTACATCTTCGAGATGAATGTTACGATGAAAAAGATGTTTGAATTGTAAATATTCAATGCAATTCGTTTTAGTAAAAGGAAAGAAAAGGGTTGAATGAGAATTCTTGTAGCTATTTGCTTTAATAGAGTTTACTATAAACATGATATTTCTAATTCGTAATTGTTACTACCTAGTATAATGTATCAGTGCAGTGTTATAATCCATACTAATATTATATAATAGGATATTGTAACAGAAGAGTGTGTTTGTTTGTATTTAGCACGCTCTGCAGTCTAAACGGCTTGATGGACTTTATCGTATGAGGTATTGTTAGATTTGTCTTGATAGCGCAAGTGACACTGAGTACGCTAAAAAATCAAAATGGCGAATTTCGAATTCAAAATTGCGATGTACCAAAATTTTTTTTTCACCCATTTAGGCCGTGTAGAATATCAAAATAAAGGGCTTTAAGTAGCTATTCTAGAAATATACATAATATGATGTTTAAATTACAATGGTTCCTGCAGTCATGTTTTTTACTTTTTGGACATTTATATAGTTTAACTTTGTCCTTGAAGCCTTAGGGCCTAAAATAATGTCAATAGACTTGATTTTTGGCATAGACTTAGTTTAAAGGATGAAGAGTAACTTAGGCTACTTATGATCTTTGAAAAACATCACGGTCACAAGATGATCGATTTTTTTTTCGCGATGTACGAGCTATTGCTTTTCCATTTGTTGCATTATCGCAAGCTAAGCTAAGCTGGCCGAAATTAGTTTCCTGCATCTATGATTAACCAAATCAAAAATCAAAGACGTATACGAGGGGTATACATGGATTCGATTCAATACTTGAAGGGCGACGCGGGAAAAACAAGGAATGTCAAAAAAGTATAAAAACATATGCTTAGCTTTATATAGCATAGCTTTATATAGTTTAAAAGTCTATAGCTAGCCAGGGACAGATAATTATAAAAACTATAACAATTGACTTCGTCGATTTTACACAATTCTGATTTTTATAAAAGAATGATACACTATTTTTTTTAACAGATGGAACTAAAAAGTCAGTTTCACAAAAAAAGTGACATTCCTTGTTTCTCACGAGTGGTCCTCGCTTAATTCCAGCGGATAGATACTTGCGATTTTGCACGTATGGAGCACTTCTAAACTGTCATTTATTGATCCTTCATGAGCCAACATCCAGAGCATAATATACTCGTATTCCAAATAAACCCATCACATCATCGTACAAATAGCAACAAAAGTCATTAAATATGACCGAACTGTCATTAAATATTTCGAAGTCCGGTTAGTATAATTATACTAGATATTGCCCGTAACTACGTCTGCGTGGAACTTTATGAATGTGCCCGTTTTACAACCCGCCAGTTTAACAAAAATAGTCCAGGCGTTGGTGTAAAGGTGCACGTGCACTGCGCCGGAATCGGAGCGTACGGAGCGGACGGATTTGTTGCTTTGTATTGATCTCTATGGAACTGCGGGGATCGTCAATTTTGAATTTGTTTTATACAACTCTTTACTGTAAGATTTTTTGACTTGTTGACGTTTGATGTTTGTCTCAATATCCTAATTTGCCGATGCTGAATCCGAATGCATGTGACGCACCCCATCGGTATTTCGATAATGACGACGCTTCATCCGCTCCGTACGCTTCGATTCCGGTGCGGTGAACGCGCTCCTTAAGATCGTCGAGTCGACCACCATCATAAACCATAGGCTCCAAACAATTATTTATGAAGAGCCGCCTCAAAACTTTAAATTCGTAGATGGAACAAGTTGACAAAAATAGTCCAGGCACTGGTGAAAAAACATTTACCTCGACTATGACACCATCTTCAAATAGGTTCAATCAGTCACAAAAAAACCGCCACAAAACTTAAATTCATATTAAGAATGTTTACCACAATTACAACACCATATTATGCATAATCTTGAATTAAAGGCTCAAAACAATCTATGACAAAAAACGGCCTAAATCTTTGAATATATATGGAACAAGTTGTCAAAAATACTCCAGGCGCTGGTATAAGAACGTCGACCTTAACCGCTAATATTAATGTTACATAACCTCAGAGGTCTCTTGACCCACTTGATGGTCTGACCTCCTGGTATGAATGCCTCACGATTCTCACTTCGGTTTATGTCAAGATGTTTACCTTATCTTTTCCCTTTACGGAAAGTGCTTTGAGTAAATTTTTAAGATACTTATCTGACGTTTTCGGTTATGATTTTTTTTTTGGGGTAAAATTGGTTAGATATTGTACTGACGTTGTGTGTTTTGATTATTTTTATATTAAAAGTTACTTAAATCAATGTGTAACTCATATCAATTTTTACCCGACTGCGCTAGAAGGAGGGTTATGTTTTTCGAGAGTATGTATGTATAATTGTTTGGCACGACCTGCAGTCTTAGCGGCTTGATGGATTTTAACGTATGCAGTGACACTAGGCACATTAAAAATAAAAAAATCAAAATGGCGGATTGAGGAATGAGATCTAATTAGATTCGTCTTGATAGCGCAAGTGTACACTAAAAATCAAAATGGCGGATTTTGAAGTCAAAAGTGTGAGGTTCCAAAAATTTTTTCCGCCCATTAATCAAGTAGGGTGTCGAAATTAAATAGCCATAAAGAAATATACATTACTTTATGTTTCTTTCTGTTTATGGAAATGTAGCTTGTTATTATTGATTTTAATTTGTAACATTTAGATTTGATGGCAAATTTTTGACTTTACATAAGCAGCCTTCACGTTTATTAGGAACTGCATAAAATTACTGCAGTAAAATTAACAAGGGGTTTAAGTAAGCCTAGTAAATAAGTTAAATCACACAATAAATGTCAAGTATTTAAACTGGGTCGAGCCATCACAATTTCACCGCAATATTTTCAAATGTATGAACTCTATAATTGCAAACTATGTAGCGAGTTGAATAACATTCCGGCTTAATTATTCATTATAATTGAACTAATAAATTGAACTAGAGATCGCCCTGTGGTCGAAATTCGACCATAAACATTTAAATTCATCGTGTAGAGGAGATATAAAAATTATGATCTATTCTCCATGCAATCACAGACTTCAATTTGGCATAAAGGTCTCGTTAGGATATTAAATTTTATTTAAAAAAAACACAGACGTCAACCATAAGCAACAGAATATTCCGTGTATAATTATCGTGTCATTACGTCATAATATTGTAGTTTGCGAAGCGTTTTACTTATTAAAAATAAGGAAGATAAAAGCATATTTAAAAATAATATTGGTATTCCACGCTCCTCCTTCATATCGACTATAACTGGGAGAAGTTTCATGCTTTTACGTCTACGCGTCTTTCGTAAAAAGTTTTCCGCGCGCGTATTGATACGAGTATATAGATGTAATAGGATTGTTGTTATAGGGATGTAATAGGGTTTAGCGAAAAGTTTAAATCGATAACAAGAATAGAACTACATAAAATTTATATCAACGATGAAAAATACTCAGTTGGTTCTTAAATAAAAAAATGCATCATGTAATTCCAAGGAAGTAGTAAGAATTTAAACATAAAGTGGTCTTAGTCAGCAAAAACTAAAATATTCACAACTATTTACTATTACAATATTAGCTAAACTTTAAAAAATGACCGATAAACGACAGAGATATAATATGACTTTCATCGCCTAGACTAAGCTAAAACACGCTATAACTTTACGGTAGTGAAGATATACTAACTTTTGGTAAAGTAACAATTCCTTCCAAACATTTCCTTTAAAAGTTCAAAAATTGAATACGTGGGTAGATTCAGAATTTATTTCACGTTTCTCTTCAAACTTTATACTTCACATTCTTTATAAATATTCTTTGGATTGAAAGTATTTTGAAATCATTTGTAGAATTAAGTTAATTTAATCGAAATTTTCTGCGTTTATATTATTTTAGCCCGCGGCTTCGCTTGCCTGAAACTTCCTTTGAAATCATGATGTTTCTTCTAGACAAACTTTCTTCTAGACCTTCTATACTATTCATCCTGACTATCTCAAATATTGTATAAAGCTTAGAAAGCCAAACAAACAAACACCTTTCCATTTACAATATTAGTACAGTATGTATATGGATATTTATTCAAAGCGTAATATCATTAGCTCTGAATTTTATCCATAATTATTTTACAGAACATCCATTCTTCCATGCTAATATTATAAATGCGTTTGTCTGTCTGTCTGTTACCTCTTCACGCTCAAACAGCTGAACCGATTGTCCTGAAATTTGGTATGGAGTTATCCTAGTCCCGTATCCCGGAGGAGCACATAGATTATTTTCATCCCGGAAAATGTACGGCTCCCGCGCGATAAACGAATTTTGGCGCAATGGAGAAACGGACATCATTTAGTGGTTCTAATCTAATTTAATTATTCTAGTATAAATAAAAAAAAAAACATTATAAATAAAGGAAACGGAAGAGTAATAATGAATATACCAGCATTCGGAATTCGACCTCAAAATGCCAGAACAATAGTGGGCTCACAATGAACTCCAATCATTTTCGTCTTCCAACTCACGGACATTGTAAAGTGCCCGATGTTTTTGCTCTTCAAATGTTTCAGAGCTAATTGAAATGTAAAAACCCAAAAAAGTGCGAGTTGGACTTGTACGCGTAGGATTCCGCACCAGGAGATCAAAAAATTGGGATAACGGGCATTGGGCAAGCGACTGCAACTGCCGTCACCCATGGACAATCGCGACATCCGTAGAGTTACAAGTGCGTTACTAGCATTTGTGAGAGAATAGGGAATGGGAATAGGGTTAGAGGATTAGGGATGTTGGGCCACCGGTAAATACACTCACTGAACGAAACACAGCACAACGTCGTTTCACACTAGTTTTCTGTGAGCCGAGCTGGCCAATTCGTGCCAAAGCATGGCTCTCCCACATCAATGATCTTCCGTATTACGTGCTTGAGATCGTAAAATGTCTCCTTGGTACACGCCTCCACCGGGGTTTCAACCTGCACCTCATATATCATATATCGATACATAGTATCGCTTCAAAGCGTCATGTTACTTGTCTAGGCCAGCAGGACCTACATATATCTATTACTATTATCAAAGTAAATAAAATCTAAAAAAAAAACGTTTCTGAGAACATATTTCAGACAATTGCTTTTCTGTTTATATTAAATGTAATAGCGGCAACAGAAATACCTAATCTGTAAAAATCTTCACTTTCTATTACCGTTCTTGCCTGGAGACGGACAGTTGCAGAGTAGACATCGAAGACTTAGTAATGGGATCCCGTTTTTATCCTTTGGGTACGGAACCTCTCTGTATAACAAAATTCATCAAAATATTTGTTTAATTTCCAAACAACTGAAGCCTATTTATGGCCAACAAAGTTGGTTGGTGTAAGTAGGTTGTAAAGTGAAATACAAACATAACATTTGCCTCCTCAACTTATAAGCTCTAGAGGTGAAACTTTGTTCTCCTTGGAACTCATGTTATCTATTTAATTATTACTATACAGACCAAACATAGCTACAATTTACTCGGCTAGCTGTTCTTTAAACGGGCTTTGGCCCACCACACATTCCCACCACTGTATCTCCTGTGTCGCCAGGATCAGCAGCGATATCCAACCACGAAAACCCATCGATATGATCTCAGGTAGCCCGAAGGACGTGCTAAAGCTGTCTTGGGACCCGCAACGAAATTAATCAGAAGATGAAATTCGCTGTAGCGGTCACGCCGACTTACGATTTTGCGGCCGGGATAACGACGGTCGGGTGACGCATCTGCGGTGGACACGCGGTATAATTATTTACATACATCTGTATGTACCGCTACTTCGGCGCCGACATTTCGTTCTTGACGGCTCGGTGACGGCGGCGGTGGACAAACACTCCAAAATCCGTAGAAGAAATATTCCAGCGAAATCGACCGCGGTGGACAAAACATCGCCGTCACGTTATATTAAAATCGACCTGAAATAATCTGAGATTGAGATTATTTGGCCTGATAAAATGCAACTTTAAAGTATACTCTAAAAGTTTCATTTTCTAGCGACATTGCTTTATCGTCAATTTTGTAAATAATCTCGTTCACGGTTGACGGTGGTGGTGGACAAACGGCCTAAGATTTAGAGCCTGTTTTACCACTTACTGATAATGTTTCTGATAGGCTATCTACAACTTTCTCGGCAGGGGCTCCCTAAAAAAGTTGTGGATTGACTATCTGACACTTATAAGTAAGCGGTTAAACACGCCCTTGGGATTCAAGACTTTACAGGTGACAGTTTATTGCCGAAATTCTTTTTTGAAATCAAAAATTGCAAGCAAGCAGACGGATCATCTGATTTAAAGCAGTCGAGAGTTTCCATTTCCCATGGTCACTTGTCATATCAGAAGCATTGCAAGTGCGTGCGCAAGGAATAGGCTACGGCAATAAAAATAATGAATATATAATAATATAATATAATATCTATGGACGCTTCACACCACGTCAATCTGGCCCTGTGCTAAGTACCCGAAGGACTTGTGT
>JAOTAV010065202.1:0-14229 GCA_026546445.1 Cyclargus thomasi | reverse complement strand
GATACACATATTTAATACACATCCAAGACCCAGGAACATTGAAAAACTTGCTCCGTCGGCGGGATTCGAACCCGCGAGGCTTAAGCTACCAACGCGCTTACCAACTGAGTCACAGAGGTCATCAAAGAGAGGATTATAGTAGAAGGGCTGGTACCTATTTTGGGTAGGTATTTTAGGCAATAAAACTTGCCACATATTTCCCGCTAAACTGCAACACTAAAAATACCACTTCGCAATATTGCTAAAAGCAATTCATTTTGTCATTTTAATAGCAAATAAATGATTTCTGATTTTGATTATAACTACTAATTTCGCTAAACAGTGATTTCACAATTTAAATTAATTTTAAACTAACTATTTTATCAAAACTATTAGATTTTTTAACGAAAAGATTGCGGAGCAATTTCTCTGAGATATTGCTATGGTGTATGGTATGGTATGGCCCTTTCTGGGTCTATTCTATTTATTCTCCACCACTCGGACGTGTTCTGAAACTTTTTTAAATTGAATAGAAATTGATGAATTCCCATTACAACAACGGGAGATGAAACAGAACACCTATAATTAATACGAGGTTTGCCACTTCAACGTAATTCTGCCGAACACTCGTTCTTAGGCCATATTTTTTTTTAAAACTAAGCTTTCGTTGTAAGTGCTCGCAGCATTCAGGTGTTTTCCTACATAATAATAAACATTTACAGTGGTAGCACTTTATGTTTCAGTGACAAAACCGCAAAATGTCACGCTCAATAAGACTTAACTCGACAAAACTTTTTAGGCTGAGAGGTGTTTTATTTTAGTTCATTTTATTTTTCAAAAGCGTTTCGTCCCAAGAATGAGACAAAGCGTAAACTTATTAGTCTGTCAACTTGACAGCTACAGACAGCCCCGACACGTTTACGTAATCACCTAAATTCATAATGTTAGTCCTCGACTTTTTACGTGTTTCCTTGACACCTTACAACGTTATCCATTTATAAGGCTTGTTTATTATGTCCTTCATCATCTATGTCCTAATGATTTAACGGAAAATAGTACGAATTAACTTTTAAGACATGTATTTTTTCCTTTTCATTTTAGAGCGTCCGTAGCCTAGTGGGTAAGACAAAGTGGTTCGAACTCGAAAGGTTCAAACCCCGATAGAGGTTTCTACCAATGAGACATTTCCCGATCTCAAGTACATAATACGGATGCTCATTGCCGTGGAAGAGCCATGCTTCGGCACGAATGGACCGGCTCGACCGGTTGGCCACCGCCTCACAGAAAACTGGCGTGAAACGGCATTATGCTGTGTTTCGTTCAGTGTGTGAGTTTACCGGTGCCCAACTACCCTAATCCCCCCTATGTCTATTCCCATTCCCTATTCCCTCATAAAGGCCGTCAACGCTCTTGCGACTCTTCGGATGTCAAGAGTGTCCATGGGCGACGACAGTTGCTTTTCATCAGGTAACCCGTCTGCTCACTAGCCCCCTAAATAATTTAAAAAAAAAATTGTTTGTCACACCGTACAAATGGATGGACCGTCTTTTAGCGGGTCAGTAGCTCTTTTCTTCCCAATGCTGCTACTGCTTCCGTGAAATCCGTTTGGCATTCTATCCATTTCTTCAAACATAATTTTTCCTTTCTCTAAAATAAATTCCAACTACTGAATTCAGAAGAATATATGTTGTTTTTTATTCCAGGGTCTTTATCTACAATCGAATACCAACGAGACTGTCGTTGCTGGTGGTCTCTTTTGCCCACATGATATCAATGAGGTAAGACAATATCGTCCAGAAATATCCTGACAGACGTCTTCAGCGACTTTATTCCACTAGACTAAATACAAACTTCATAAAAATGTTGACTAAAGTCGGTTCAGCATAACCTGGCATGGAATGGAATAAAAATTAAGACCTTTATATGAAGGTTTAACCAACTTAGCGTCAATAGAGTATAGTGAAATAGTACTCAGGAGTCCTAAATTGCAAGAAAATAAAATAAGACATCTTTTTTAGGATCCTAACTAGGAATCAAAATTTAGTGGAATGTAGGCTTTAGTTATACGCAAAAATTTTACTGTTACCTCGCACCATCGAGCATATAACCAATAGAGCGGAAATGTTATAAGTTTTGTTACGTAAACAAAATTCGCCAAAAATCATGATTCTGGGTGTTTTTATAATTCGAAGTCTTGCTGTTTTTTCCACACCACCGAATAGACAAACTCGACATTATGGGGTATAATACCAAACTTCGAATATTTTCGGAAGTATCGAGGAACGTACACATACCTAGGTCACTTGTTGGTACTGTTTTAATGCGAGCAAGTCGTATCGCTTAAGCCACTGGACTATGAAGGTGTTACATACTATGATTACCCAGACACGTGTCGTTATAAGAACATCTTGTCTTGGCTGTTAGAGTTCCACATTCCAGGACATTATTATAGCCAATTCAGCAGCAACTACTCAGAAAATTAAAATACGATTCACACCCCATACAAGAGTTTGGTGAAGTGGTCTCAAATAAATCTCGCTTTAAATCCAATTGATATGCGATACGCTCCGACAAAGATTTTAAAAGCATTTCAAGTACGCTGAACTGGAGCTGATTAAAATTGAATCCGAGAAGTGAAATCGGCAAATGGCCGTATATTTTTAAGCGACTTCAAAAAAACGGGGGGATTCTATGTTCGGTTGTGTATATTTTTATCGTCACTCCACTGTTTCAAAAGGGGGGTATCGTTTCTATATCTTTACGAAATGCGGCGCATACGTAATTGTGCGAGGTTTCACATCATTGCATACAACGAATGCTTAAATTTGCCGTGTGTAATATGGTATCAGATGATCTTTAAAAGGCAGATGAAGTACCTATGTAATTAAGTTTTCGATATTAAAAAATACTTGTGGTGATTTTTCACACAACTCACTTTAGGGACGTCTGAGGGATTAAGCTATCACTTACATGTGGCAAATATTCCGGTTCTTTAAAATTTTTCGGGAGGCCATGGAAAATTTTATTCAATGAACAATAATATATCTTCAAAGCTAACTTATTAATTATTGTATTATGTTTCTGCCACCAGTACTATCTACAGCTGACTCTGATTGTGATGTGCCTGTGTGCGGTCCACCAAATACTCATCACGATGATCAAGACCATCATTTTCATAATCATAACCGCGACTTACATAACGCTGACTGTACAGAAGCACCTGTTTTACCAAGGCCACTTCTACAGCTATCAGTAAGTAGTAAAAATATTGTCACTAGCAAAATTTTAAATCGACTCATATTGACAAGGACATACCTCTGTAAGGTGAGTTTACATTACAAAGTCCGAACGCATTGGGAACATTGCGATGCAATTTATAAGCCTTTTCAACAAGCAAAAATTATCTTTTTGTGTATTTAATACAGTTAAGTCAGTTTACATTGGACCGTATCAATAAACCCTAAAATCATTGATATTAAATTGACCCTTGGCGTGCCCAACAGCATATTCTTTTCTAGATGCGGATAGACTATATTTAGCTTTTGATTTAACTTTCAAATATTACGTTTTGATATGTATCTTTAAAGCTGTGTCATCAATTATTTTTATTTTATTTTATTTTCTTCCAGACATCAATGCGAGGTTGACTGGAATCAGCAGTGGACCAACATTGTCATTGCCATGGGTGCACTTGTGGCTCTGATGCTGCACTCCCAGCAAACCGAGAGCACCTACAGACTGGACTTCATCTGGAAACTCCAGGCGAATGGTAAGAATTACTTGTATTTTTTTTAAACAGGAACGTTAAGGAACAGAAAAAAATTTAGGATAATGCTAATGGACCATCTGTATAATAATTTACATAAATTCCCTGATTGTCCCTGATGGGTAAGGGTCTTAACCCTTACCCATACCATCTTACATTTCTGAAACCTCCTAAGTATGACGTCATACATTTGCAATTTTACATCTGATACCTTGCCTACCTTGTCTTGTTTTTATTATGTTTTTTATTTACAATCATATAAACAGTTTACACATTTACCACCATATTCATAAAAATATTTAAACAGAGTTTAACTAAAACTAAAACTTTTAACGTCGTGTGACGTTTTTAATATTCCAACGAATCTTGATAAGTTAAACACCGTTTGAATAGTTTTATGAATAATTGGGATAATAAATATAACACAATAATAATTCCAGACGAGAAGGAGGACATGGAGCACCTGGAGGCGTACAACAGAAAACTGCTGGCCAACATCTTGCCCGAGCATGTCGCACAACACTTCCTGTGCAGCGACAAAAATATCGATGTAAATATTTGCCAATGTAATTTTTTAATCACTCGTAAATGCACACACATAAATTATGTTTTGTTCTTCAACACTTCAAAAGTCTATTTTTTTTTTTTATTTAGGGCTATGAAATAATTTTTTAAAGTCATAAAGTCCACTAAAACTCTTACTTGAGACGTCGGAAATTGAAGAGCATTTACTGTTGATGACGGTATTAGCAAAAATACCGGTATCAGGTGCAAACATGACGATCCAGTGCATGCAGAACCATAAAAATCAACAAGTCCGTCCACTCAGTATACTCCGATTCCTATCACGTAGACGCGCGGCTGATAATATTATGTAATAATAAAACTGTATATTGGACATCGCGCCCACTACACTTATTTTCTAATCAATTTGAAAGCCTTACTCTCAAAGATAATAGGGAACTGAAAGCACAATCACCTTCTCTTTTTAATCGACTTCAAAATGAGAAAGGAATTAATTCGAATACTAATATGAAATGTTCTTTTTAGGAGCTCTACCACGAGCAGTGCGACTCGGTATGCGTGATGTTCGCCTCAATTCCGAACTTCTCAGAGTTCTATGTGGAGCTGGAAGGGAACAACGAGGGAGTTGAGTGCTTGAGGTTGCTGAACGAGATCATCGCGGACTTCGACGAGATCCTCGCTGAGGAGGAGTTCAAGTATATAGAAAAGATCAAAAGCACGGGCGCTACATACATGGCTGCTTCAGGTAATGAGGATAAGTATCTCCTGTATGATTTGCAGCCGGAACTTTCAAAAGTATTTAAGTAATTACATTCATAGTCAGGGCTCCAAACAAAATTTTATACAGGGCCCTACCAAAGCACGCTAAGCTTCTATAAGGTTTACTTAGTCTTTTGTCTGTGTAGCTTTACCATAAGTTTGAAGAAATAGAATTTATCCATACTTGATACCGGTTTTAGTTCTGCAAGTGAACCCCAGAGGCACTGTAAATTATCTAATTCTAAAAACGTATGTAGTCGATATTGAATATCGATAATACCGGTAAAACCAACGTAATGTGACTATAGAGTAGAGACCTATAAAATGGATTTGATAAAGATATGTATTACAAACCGTAGGAACTTTTTAGAGCGTCCGTAGCCTAGTGGGTAAGAACTTTGGTTCGCACTCGAGAGGGTGCAGGTTCAACACCCCGGTGGAGGCTTGTACCGATGAGACATTTTCCTATATCAAGTACATAATACGGATGATCATTGCCGTGAGAGATGCTTCGGCACGAATGGGCCGGCTAGACCGGAGTGATCACACGAGACACGGCCTAACAGAGAACTGGCGTAAAACGGCGTTGTGCTGTGTTTCGTCCTCTGAGTATACCGGTGGCCCAACTTCCCTAATCCCCTATCCCTATTCCCATTTCCTATTCCCTCAAATAGGCCGGCAACGCATATGCTACTCTCCGGATGTTACGAGTGTCCACTTGCTTGCCCCCTAAATATCATAAAAAAAACTTTAAAGAAAACTTCAACCTGTTTAAGCTATCCTATTCCTTTCAGGCCTCACAGCAGCAACTCGGGACCTTCGTGGGTACCGCCACGTGACAGCAATGGCGGACTACGCCCTGCGTCTGCGCCAGCAACTGTCATATGTAAACGAGCACTCGTTCAACTGCTTTCGTATCAGAATAGGTAAGGCGGAGCGACATGTGAAGGGAAATACAAACCCCTACTTGCTGGCAAATGTTGTATACGTGCAAAGCGATTTTAATTACGATTGGATTGCTAAGCGATTTGTACTGTTTTTAACGCATCCTATGATCCAAATAAGCTTATTGGCGCCTCGATCCCTTTAAATTTTCTCAAGACAAAATCATTTCTGAAGCTCTATCCACATATGCTTATTGATGCCTCGTCACACCCTTAAGTCTTCTCAGCATAGCCGAAGCTGTTTCGAGGCGCTGTTAACTTTATCGAATATACCCAGAAACAAAATGTATTCCATTGTCAGGAATCAACATTGGACCGGTGGTTGCTGGGGTAATCGGTGCTCGGAAGCCCCAATATGACATTTGGGGCAACGCCGTCAATGTAGCCTCAAGAATGGACTCCACAGGAATCGTCGATCAAATCCAGGTATATATAATATCCTAGAAGTATTGCGTTGCGAATCAGTGGTACCACAATAACTGTGTTAGTTGATATTCTGAAAACTTTTTTGCATGCGAAGACATTGAAGATGTTTTTATGGTTTATATACTAGGGACTGTTCAGTTAACACATTAAAAACAGTTTCATCATTTTGTTGTATAATTGCAAGCGTTTTATAACTCAAAGCTAGCGAACACTTAAAAAAAATTGCCAGTTACTTATTGCTGTGGCGAATTCAGGTGACACAGGAGGTTTACGAAATTCTGGCGACTCGTGGGTACAAGCTGCGGTGCCGGGGAATGATCGATGTGAAGGGAAAGGGAAACATGGTGACTTTCTTTCTGGAAGGCATCGGAGAGTCCCCCCCGCTACCTGAGAGGGACCCGTACCTTGTAAGTACGACTGCTTTTGGATAAAACATTAAATAAATCTTGATCATCAAAGGTCATATTTAAAATTTATATTGCCATGAAACGTTCCGGTGACGTGGAATAACAGACAGTCTATCCGTTATCCTGGGTGCAATGTAGTTGCGGCTTAGCCACTATCCCTGGGTCATCACTCAATATGATGTAGGTAGATTCATGATCAAAAATTGAAACTAATTTAACATGCTGTTAAGGTAAAACAGAGTTGCAAGCATAACTTTTCTATTCTAATATTATAAAGAGGTAAGCGTTTTTGTGTTAGTGGCGGGTAGTCTCCAAAGCTACAGAACCGAATATTCACCATTAGAAAGCTACCTTCTTCGAAATTGCTTAAAGGCATATTTTATTTTGAATTAATCAACGCCCAACGATATGGGTAAGGGGCAGCTAGTATCGTTTATGTATGTCAGGTGTTAAACGGCATAAAATGTAATTTGTGGCCCCGTGATAGTTTTACGGCTAGTTTCACAATGGTCAAAGGCCGAAAATTGACATGAATACATTATGAAAACGTTATTTTAAAATTTTCTGAGAAGAATAAATTAGTTTTATTCACTTATTTCTTTACATTCCAGAACCCGGAGCCGTCAACGTCGGGCACTGTTCACCGTGATGGTGACGGTAACCACCGCATGCTAGAGACGCTCACTGAGAGTCACACCGACGAGGACGCCGCCACTTCACCTAGACCGTCCATCTCAAAAGGTATACTTATCCATAGTAATTTTATTAACAGAAAAGTTTTTCTGTCTATCTGTCTGTCTGTTATCTCTTCACGCCCTAACCTCTGAGGCGATTTTGTTGATATTTGGTATGGAGATACTTTTCATACCGGGAAAATGTACGGTTCCAGCGTGATAAACGTTGCGGGCATCATCTAGTCTTATATAAGGTACAACAAAAGAATAAGATAAAACTGAGGTTTGCATTTGTCCCTTATGTCTTACATTTACACGTTGGTTTACACGTGTTAAGTAGGTAACCAAATTTTAACTACATTTTATGTCATTTAAGTTGCCACCAATTTTTTTCAAAAATTAAGTTATAAACTTAAAATCAAGTTAAAATTTACTTATTTACTTATCTACTTAATACGTGTAAACAAGACATTATGTAGAGTTAACTAGACTTCTAGTTAACTCTACACTTGGCAGCTCTGAAAGTTTTTTTTATGATTTGTTTCCCAAATTTCCTTAGCGGATGCCTACGTCATTACATTTACCTGCATGCCAAATGTCATCCCGATTCCTCATTTTTCAGTTAATTTTATTACTTGAGATATTGTATGCGATTAGAAACTGCTAGTTTTAATCAGCATCACGCTTAATTTCAGGCAACCAAAACGGATCGATGAGCCCAAAACTGAACGGTGGATCAACATCTCGAGAGAGTCTTGCCAGCGCCGTACGAGCTCGAGTGTTGAGTCGACTCGAGAGACCCATCTCACTGACGGACCCTACCAGCCTTCCCGCGTTCCTATCCCTGCTATCCTCTAAGGCGCACTCGACGGACTTCGACAAGATCTTCGAGACGAAGAAGTTCGATCTTCGACGACCGGTGGTAGAATCTCGGAGCAGCGGAGAGATCGAGGCGCTCTTGGAAGGTGGAGGGCCGCGCCGAGCGACCAGCCTAGCTGATTTCCTGTTCTGGAAGAAACAACCGAAACTGGACACGACTGTCGTTAACATCATTGAGAATCCGATGAATGCGGTCTAAGCCAAAGGATTTCCAGGCTATTAATTCTGAAAGGACTTTGAAATGTTTAGTCTGGAAATTTTGTTGTCTTGACTTTGAAATAAGAGATTAGGACGTTCTTCAAAATTGATGACGATAAATTAAGTAAAACTACCCTCCTTGGTGCTTAGAGTTTAATATTCCAATAGGCGACTATTTCATTCAAAGCTGAAGACAAAGGACGAGACTTTTTACCCGGACTGGACTCACTCAAATACGACACTCACTTGATTTGACACACAAGACTGATACAACGAAAACTGACTTAAACCCAAAGCAGACAAAATAGCTGCAAATTTACGAATTTATTGAAATAAGGACAAATGTAATTTGGTTAAAAACTCGATAAGTGAAATCTTTGTGGATGAAACGCGAGTCTATTCGCGAAGCTGTCAATTGGAAGCCGTTGTGTTTTATAAAACACCGCAAGAAACAGGTAACTTTATAGTATTATTGTAAAAATGTTTACGTACTGTAGATTAGTTACCAATGTATTGAAAGTTATTAAAAGGGTATGTACTATCTCGAATATTTAATGCATTGTATCGTAATGCAGCTTGAAATTACAAGAGACTCTAACTGTCGCACTCAAGGACTCTAAATCGTTAATGTATACATATAATAAAAAAGTAAAATTGGCGTGTCTGTACAATTAATATTTTCACAAACTAATCAATGGCTTAGGAACAGTAATGAAACAAATCGACAAAAAAAGTTGTCTGTAAGCGCTAATATCCGGAACCACTGAACGGATTCGAATAAATCATTTTTTTGTTTAATAGTTATTAAGTCTAGGCAATACATTTTTGCGCTACGAAGTTGCGAGCATCAACGTTTCAGACATCAACAATCAGAGGTTGATTCATTTACAGGTAGTAAATGAATCAACCTCTGTTAAATATCAGACAATGTAGAGTCGTGTTCTCTCCTAGAATTTTGAGCGCACGAAACCTTTTATTGCGCACGTCAAACTCTGGTAATGTCATGGCAACGCCTGCGCGCCAGTCGCTAACGATAACGCTAAAGGAAACTATCGTACGCGACTTACGGACGCCGCTGGCAGCCGCGGCTTGTGGGTAGTGACGTAAATCGCGCACGAGTCCTTGGGTTGACCTTGAGAGAGAATCTGGGTCGCCGGATGTTTTTGTCTGTACATACCTCTGTGTGCTGTGCTGTAAGTTGCGTCCGTAAGCCGAGACTGATAGTTTGTTTACAGCTAAACAGTTTACTACTTAAAAGGGAAACAAATACTTGTCAAGTTTTAGGCAATTATCGTTGGCGTTGTCATGACGTTAAGTAAAATGTATAATTTTATTATTAACTGAATTAATTTATATTCGTATATAAATTAATTTAGTTAATAATAAAAATATTTTGATTATTAATTTATATTCGTATAATATTAACTAAATTAATTCGTATCTAAGTGCGACGGTTAGACAAAACTCTGAAAAAGAGAAAACCAGCATTATAACTATGTAGGTGTACTTAATGTTAATTAATTAATATTGTCATCTAGGTAATATAATATACAGTATTCCTACGAGTAATACCCTTAAGTAGTTCGATCCAAAGCTTCTCATTACCGCTTCCATGTAATTTTTTGCAATGTACAGGACCGGAAAAAGCAAAGGAACTTGAATGGAAAATCAGAATAGGGTTGTGTTTTGTTATGAGAGGACCAATAAATTAAAAATTATATTATGCCAAAAAAAAACCAAGCCAAAGATTTAAATACCTGCCACTCTGAAATGGCCACTCAGCAATATTGCTAACTGCAATTCAGTTTGTCGTTTTTCTTGCAAGTAACTACTGATGTTGCTAAACAGTAATGTGATAATCAATTGAAATTGATTTTAAGTAACTATTTTTTTCAAAACAAAATGTTCTAAAATAATTTGAAGAGTATTTCCTTTGCAACATTGCTGTATCGACCTTTTTAGCCTTCTGTGGGCCTAAAAAGGCCACTTAGCAATATTGCTAAGAGCAATTCATTTTGTAAATTTTTCTTGCAAATAAGTACTAATTTTTGACAAAGGTAATTTCACAATCAATTTAAATAAAATTTAAACTTTATTTAATTTAAAAAATTAATTTTATCAAAACTGTTAGATTTTTAGCAAAATAATTTGTAGAGCCATTCCTTTAAAATATTGCTGTTAGGACTTTTTTTAGGTCTTCTGATGGTAATAGCAGAATTGAATAGTCGAGTGGTCTTTAGTGGAGGAAAATGAATGGTAAATTATTACACTAAGAAAGAAAAGGGTTAAGCCAGATAGTTGTCTCAATTTTTGATTACATAAACTTTATTTGCTTTGATTATGACGGGGCAATATCTAATTGTTACAGATCTAACTTATACAAACAATTGAGTATTTTGCATAAAGATTTTTGCTTATACAGAAAAAGGGTTTTATCTATACAGTACATACCTTTAGCTACTCTATAAAAAGTACAAAACAAAGTCATAATCTTTTTCAGTATGTCCACTTCCAATATATACTCGTATAGTATATAATAGTTTAGTGTGAAAGTAGCAGCGTCGTTAAAAGTATCTCACCGACGTGACTATCTGGCTTATACTCTAATATGACTGCGAATTTCTTTTGATTTGCCCTCCCAAGAAAAATTATGAAAGTTAAAAAAAATAAAAAATCAAAAAATCTTACAGCTGAAAAAATATACTTGTTGTTACATTATAATACATGTGCAGAGCCAGGTTAACTCAGTAGAGAGAATTCCTTGTGGGTACTCCGCCAAATGAGCTTCGTAGTGGTTATTGTATTTTTGCTCAAGATTGGCGGTACGGATCATTAACCCTCTGTCAAATTTCTATACAAACCGCGTGCGTCAACAACAAAGTGACATCACAACACTTTGTTAGACAGTACTCTTCTTTGTTTACAATCACGTTTTGTACGGAAATGATAAATTTTTTGACAGAAGGTACCATACCGCCAATAATGAGCGAGTGCATAATATATACATACTTATAATACCTATAAATATTTTTGTCATACAGGTTCTCTACATTCATGTTCTAAATTAAAAACCGATTTATGCAAACACTTGTTGGGACACGGAGCGAAATTCAAAATTTATGTTTTTAGACTTGGCATCAAAAACATAAGTACAATCAGAAGAGTTGAAACAGATACAAATCGTGGATCTGAGTTATTTGGTCGGGTAATGTCAAACGCATCCGGCAGATCACGGCTTACATGGAATTGACATATTCCGACCAAATGACTCCGCCCGTTTTCAATTTCCCCCATTATACATAAAACGTTTAGTATTTGTATTGTCTATTTTATGAGAATCTTGGAAAAGAAAACGCTTTTCTTCGGTGCATATTGTCTTTGGCTATGTCTAACCTATATTGTTATTAGATAATATAAGATCTATGTATAATGTAATAAATGATAAATAAAATTTTGCTATAGATAAGTACGCTTGCGGGCAGAACCTTTGTTCAGGTATTCTGTCTATTTTACAAGACTCCTCTGCAGTCGGGTTAAAAGTGGCTCTGCCCGCTCTTTTAGAATATATCGAAATCAGTATTCTTTGTACATATACTATGCGATGACATGTTATCCTGTTGTCGAAGGATCAATCTCAATTTTAAAATTCTGTGGCATCTTAGCGCATTGAATTATGTAAATATTTTAGGTGTATCTATTATTAAGGTATAGTAACATTAGATTAAGTACGCGAACCTATTTCAGTGGAGGTTTTTTGGATTCTCCAAGACAAACAGCGATTTCTTAACGGAAGTCTGAGTGAAATAGAAATATGTTTTGTTTTATCGAAATAGCTCGGAGAAGATTTGTTGAAATTATCGAATCCAACGTTAGGTTAAAGGGATTGACGTTGTAATATTTATTGATGTTTTAAATATTTATCATTTATTTACATATATAGTAATGTTAATTTATGATTCAAATTAGTTTCTCTGCCAGTTTTACTTTGTGTTAACCACGAAATAGACAGGAAACATAATATTATTATCTTTAAAAGTAATAGCTGTTTAAAATTTCTCTAAATACACCCCGAATAATTTTGCAATTACAATTTTCCTCGGTGTGTAATATAACATCAATTCGTCAAGGAATATTATACTCTTACTATAATATTAAATTCAAATATTTTAATCTGTGAGGTAAATAATTCTCCTAAAGTAGTCATTAGACTATCATAAAGCATTTACGATAGGCTATATCCAAAAACTACTTTGCTAAGACAGAAGGCAATTACTAATTTTATCGCAGATTGAGTCGCCTCCTTTATAATATACTTTGACGTCATACTTGTCATGCTGTACCGACATGCTGACCGTCTAGGAACTACTTAAGTCATTCACCAGAATTTTTTTTTCATCGTCTAAAGCGTAAAGTAACATCGTTGTAATAGAAATCAGAATATAAAGATTTACAATTTCTGTTTTTTCCGGTAAAAATAATTTAATGTTATAGGGTCCTGTTACATTGTCAATAATATTATGATAATATTGACGATGTATCGTTGTATGCCCACTGGTATCGCTGTTCAGAATCCTACTGCCACTGACACAAAGTTCGGGTCGTGATAAACGTTCAGAACAAAAAAAAATAATTTTTAATAATAATTTATTGCTTTCCTCCCTTTGTTACTAGGTAATAAAACATTAGTTTTGTACATAATCTTAGACAATGTTTTAATTAAAAAATATAATCTATACTAGCAAATAAGGGCTCGTAACATACCTATATCTATATACATAAAATATATATTTGATTAGTCCGTCAATTCCTTCTCTTACTGTGATTAATTACGAATAATTTTAAATTCATTTAAGCTTTCTGTGGTTCCTACTTTGTTAATATTAAGAACTATCCAAACTGTATTTTTTAAATAAATTTCAACTTTTTCTATAATTATACTTTTATGGCGTTAATTTTAGTAAATGATGTACTATTTTTTGATAATCTTACACAACTAGTAATATTCCTAAATAAAGTTTTGTGCCAATGTATTGTAAGCCCGATTTGAAACCATAAATGAGTACCAGGTTTTTATTTTAATATTTGGAAAGAAAATTATTTATGAAATTCATATCAAAAACTATAGAAAATCATAAAATATTATGTTAAATGTTTTACAAAGCTGTAATAGGTATGAATTTGTTACTTAACCTATTATATCTTCACAGAACAATTATTATTGCTAACAGGGAATGTGAATTGATCTTTAAAAAAAATCTTACGTATGTAGCTAATTTTTACTACATAACATTTATATTATACATATCCTTTATTAGCCTGTTGTTCTTTCACACTTCTTAACACCTTTTACGAAATAGCTCGTCGACTGAACACTCTGTTAATAGAAATTCGGTCATTCACATAATATTTAAGGGCGTTCCACACGGCGTGAACAAACATCACGCAAAGGTGATGATGCAATGCATTTTCAATCTTACGCCATGAACGCCAAAGGTACATTTTAGATATTAATGTTGTAAATGATCGTGTTTGGCAAACCGTTTGCCAAACACGACCTTGATGCATTCTAAATTGCACCCTCATTACATGGCGTATGATTGAATTGAGGGTGCATCTTAGATATTAATGTTGTAAATGGTGTCCATCGAGTATAGCTATTTTCAATCTTCCGC
>JAOTAV010065191.1:0-14230 GCA_026546445.1 Cyclargus thomasi | reverse complement strand
TAAAGAATAAATTTTATTTAATGCTTTTTAGTTTCTTTTGTACTATTTTAGTTTTTTTCCTTTGGAAGTCGGTTTTAATTTTTTGTTAAAAAATAATTGGTACAAATGAATAATGGTTTAGTATTTAGTCCAAAATATTTTAGCAGATTATTTTTTGGAATTTAATATTATAATGTAAAATGTAATAAAACATTTAAAAAAATATCATTAAGACACACTATATAAACTTTGAATGTTATTTCAGTTTTAACCACGAAGAATACATTGATAAATATAGAAAAATTTTCGATAGAAGCTAAAACACGATTTAGTAGATTTTAATAGAAATTGTAGAATAGAGAAACTTTTTTGGTATATCGAGTCACGAGTAATTTGAAGGTGGTCACACTTACGTACGCAAATTTCCGTCAATGCGATGAGACCGGCCCATGAACAGTGTGCCATAGCGCATTTTGCGTTGCCCTAAGTCCTAGCCTGCCTCGGCACGACTCGGTACAGTCAAAGTATGCGCATACAAATGTTAAATCCAATAATCTAATATAGTTCGTAATGCATTTTTTTTCTTTACCTATGATATTATGAAGATATAAGTTCTGCAAATTTGATCCTCGAAAATTTAAGGCATCTGAAGCTGGTGAAACAAAACCTTATTTTCGAATTTCGTACATACAAATCTGTGGGCAATAGTAGGATAAATAAAAAGTATGCTAGCCTTTTACTATGACTTGTTATAGTCCTGTTTTACATAAAGATTTTCACTGATATACTTTGGTGTATTCACTAAAGGCTTCCACCTTCTTCCCACACAGTTTCCGCCACATTATACAGTAAAAGTATATTGACCGTTATCACATGAAAGTTTCATATTTAATGTTTCGTTGGAAATGAGAAACGTACTTTAATATTTTAGGTAAAAAGGAAAACTTACTTCCACCCACGCTCACAAAATTAATGGAGATACCGCGATCACACTTGAAGGATTTACATTCTTTTCTTTACTTAAATATGATGTTACTGGGTGCTTGAAATTCGAAAATCGTGTAAATCTACTAATATTTTAGGAATCTGAAGTTTTCTAAGACCAAAAGTAGCCTCATAAATATGCTACTCTTCATAATTTAATTTCATACGTTAATTAAATAAACCTATGCCAAAAATCAAGTCAATTGGTTGCTTAATCAGGTTATGAAAGAAGGACAAGAAAACCATCAAACACATTTATAATATTAGTATGTACATTTATTATTTTTTAGCAAGCTGGAAACTCTGTTCACATTCTAACTTCAGTTGCCTGTTCCAAATTCAAATGACTTTGATACTAAAAAAACATTACTAAATTACTCAAATTCTAAGCCATTATTGTAGGTAATGATCGTATCACAATCCTTGAAAACGAAATCGCCCTAAAATATATATCGTATTTCGGGTCATATGTGCGTTCCCATAACCTTACCGTTGGTTGATGAGTCTTGACCGTTTTCCGCTTGGCCTGAATATGTGGTTCGATTCATATTACACACTGCTTCGCAAGGTTACCAACATACACTATTTTTGTCACAAATTACATCCATCTTTGTCGCACAAATTTCTCCGCGCTGACAACCCTGTCAAGGGTCTATTTGCTCTCGAGGATACAGTTTCTTTGGATTTCCTTCCTGCATATTTTTGGTCAAAGAGAAATGGAGCAAGTTCCTCTCCGCGATTATCCCTTAACGGATAATTGCTTTAAGCATTATTGGAATGATCATTGGGGAAAACTAGTTCTAGCGAGTAATTGCAATTGAGGTCAACATATTGTTATCATTAATGTCATATTGTGTACTATTGTTTGTGTACAATTCAACTGAAACTCAAACTCACATCAAAAAACTTTTGCCGATCTATTTTTCTATCCATACTTCCATACTAATACTAATAATATTATAAATAAGAAAGTTTTTTAGGGGGCAAGTGAGCAGACGTGTTACCTGATGGAAAGCAACCGTTGTCAATGTACACTTGAATTATCCGAAGAGTCGCAAGTGCTTTGCCAGCCTTTATGAGGGAATATGGAACAGAAATAGGGGTAGGGAGATTAGGGGAGTTGGGCCACCGGTAAACTCACTCACTGAAGGAAAAACACAGCACGATGCCGTTTCAGGCCAGTTTTCTGTGAGGCCGTGGTATCACTCCGGTCGAGCTGAAGCATTCGTGCCGAAGCGTGGCTCTGCCACGGTAATAAGCATCCGTATTATGTACTTGAGATCTGAAAACCTGCCTATATCGGGGTTTGAACCTGCACCCTCTCGGGTGCGAACCAAAGATCTCACCCACTAGGCTACGGACGCTCTGTTTTTCTGTCTATCCGTTACTCTGTTCAAATCGCTGAACCGACTTTTATGAAATTTGGTTTAAACATACTTTTTATCCCGGAAAAAAGTACGGCTCAACTCCGTTGCGCCAAAATAAGTTTATAATTATCTGTTGTACCAATGGAATGAAATGTTTAATAGCAGTAAAAAGTAGCCTTCTCCAACCCTCTAACTAATTTCACACAAAAAATCACGTCATAAAGTTGCTCCTTTCCGACGTGGAGAAAAGACAAACAAACAAAAAATATACAAATAGACGAACAAACACACTTTTACATTTATAATATTAGTATTCATAGCTCTTGCCCGCGACTACGTCTGCGTAAAACTTAAAAAAATTACCTATTGATCGTAGCATGATTTTATATAGCCTTTCTCGATAAATGGACTAACCAACGCAAAATGATTTTTTAATTCCGGCCAATAGTTCCTGAGATTAGCGCGTTAAAACAAACATCCTTTATATTGTTAGTATAGAGGTAAAGAAGATCATCATTATTATTCACACTATGTTTTACACAGTTAATCAGCCTCCTTGTTGAAACAGCACCTTAAGGAAAACCGCAAGGAAACCTTTATAAGTATAGCGAAACCTGCGTGCCTGGGTACATTAACGAAATATAACAAAGCTGCCTTAAATTTTCCACATAATAATACTCGTTAGAGAACCCGTAATATGGAAGTATCATATTTTATCTCCTTGTATGAAGCCTTGTATTGTAAAAGGTGAAAGATTGTCTCGTTTGATCGCTTTGAGAGAAGGTGTCTTATAAGAAACTGAGTCCTAACATATAGGTTTGGACTAATAGTGGCTTCGATATACGGTAGGAACTCGATTATCCAGATCTTTGTTATACGGATTCGCGATTATCCGTAGTACAAACGATTTTTATTAATGTTCCTACAACACAATAATACCTTGACAAAGTGTTATAACAATGAAGCGATTTTAAGAGCGTAATAAACTTAAATTTATAAGCTAGCCAAATGTGAAAAAACAGAAAACATGACTTTTTAACATAAAACTCGGGCGGAGGTGGAGAAAAAAATTTGGAACCTCACAATTTTGACTTCAAGATCCGCCATTTCGATTTTTAATTTTTTAATGGGTCACATGGTCACATGCGCTATCAAAACGATACCTCTTTACGTTTTACGTTAAAATCCATTAAGCCGTAGGCGGCATACTCTCGTAAAACATAGCGTTGCTTCTGGTGCAGTAGGGTAACAATGTTACAAACTCTATTTCGACTAATATTTGATTCCGTATACAGCCACTAGCTAGAGACATTACAGTCGACTGACTTTAAACTTATAAATCGGTGCAGGTACGGATGTGATCACGCTATACTAAACATTTGCCGTGGGCGAGCCACTGTACGGTACGAATGGGCTAGCTTGACTAGATACAATACCACGGCCTCATAGAAGACTGTCGTGAAACAGCATTGTGTTTCGTCCAATGATTACTACCGGAGGCCCAACTCCCTACACCTCAGTCTTTATCCTTATTACCGTTCCGTATTCCCGTTTTTTCCATACTCCCTGTTTCATAATTATAAGGCCGATAATTTTATTTATTTATTTATTTACCACGCACGCTTGTGATATAAAAAGTGTCTATGCACATAGGCGCTGGCGGTTGCTATCTACCAGGTATCTCGTCTGCTCGCTCGCCCCCAAATTTAAAGTTAAGTTGCATTCGATAATTTTGGCATTGACGTCAAATATAAGGACATGTATTTTTGACATAATATTTTGGGATTACGTACTATTTACTCCAAGATGATAATATATTTAATAAAAATAAGTTGGGTTTACCTTTCTTATGATTTAACTCCAGACCGCACGATCCGATTTCCATTTTTGTCGGGCTCCATGAGGTTTGTACCAAAAAAAATCATGAAAAATTTCAAAAAAAATACCACGCGGACGGAGTCGTGACCTATTTTTTTTTTATATATATAAAGTTTCATCTGTGTCATTATTCTGTTAGGTATTTAGACCAAGTATTCACCAGTAACATTAAAAATTAATATTCACCTTCTTTGTACTAATATTTTAGGCACACAAGCGGCAAAATACAGTAATTTTATGGAAGTTATAAATTTCCAAGCATTGGAATTCTGCACCGCTATCGCAACGGACAGCGGCGCGGGTTTCGAGTGTTTTTGACAGTTCCCTATCTAATCTCATCTCGCACGCCATTTGGAAATTAAATAACTAAGAGTTTGCCGGCACTAATAGGTGGACTTGGGCTGGATCTGAGGAAAACCGACGTGTAACACTAGCTCTCTAACTTATGGTGATTTTACACAGGAAATTTATTGATTTGTGTTGAACAATTTAGGACACAGTTTTTTTACCGTTCAATATACTGAAATCGAAATTTGATTGATAAAAATTTTCAAAACGAGCCATGTTTCTTTTAACCCCCGATAAAAAAAAAAAGGTTTTAATAATTTGACATAATATAGTTCTAGCGAATAAAGCGATTTTAATTTTGCTTTTTTATATTAAAGGTTACTTACGTACGACCTTTCTCAGAAAATTTTCAAATAAAATAGTCAGTGGCTGTTTCTGAATTTTCAATGTAGTGTTACCTATTCTATTTTGAATGGGAAAGTATGTTTATTAGTTGGTTCTTCCTACACACCGTATTAAAGTAACCAATCGCCTTGATTTTTGGCATTTTGATTTAAGTATTAATTGGAATATGGAGAGTCAAACCGGCTACTTTTGATCACGGAAAACATCATGTCCGAAAAATAATATTTTTACGCAATTCGCAAGTTTACAATCGCACGAGAGTGCAGCCAGGGAAAAAGGTTAGTTTAAATTAAAATTCCTTTTCAGTCTTATTACATATTAAAAAGTAAATATCTTAGTAGAAATATTTAAGCCTTGAGGACCGGCTTAAAAGCGCTACCTTCTTAGTGAGGATCTTAAATAATTCCTTGGATTCCAGAAGGAAACTGTTTATTTTCTCGCATTACTTCACTTTGAGCCCAAAGAATGCGAGAGAGCCTGTACTAGGGCTGTATAAACCTCAACAAATATTGTTTCTGTATAAAATATAACGAAACAACACAAGCGGATCGAGTATTTTATTTATTGACGCGTAAAGAGGCAAGCCAAACGTAACAAAACCTGACTTACAGACGAAAATAGTAACATAGATATTCTCTTCGTTTAATATTTTATTCCGAGAAAGCGATGGAAATGTTAATATATATACTAAAGACATAACATTCTTAAAATTAAGTAACCAAAGTATTTCATCAATAATCTGATCACACATTTATTAGAACCGTACGTGTCGCACGAAATCTACGAGCCGCATTCATCGATAGCCTTTCACTTTAAGAAATGCGGCGCGAACGGTGCGGGTGAATATGCGAGGTTTTACATCATTGTAAAATGCATCGCGTACGGGGCTAATAAATAAATATCCGACCACCTTTAATTTACTATTTGATGAAAAATTTATGATATCGTTTAGAAACTATACATCCTCCCGGAAACAAATATCATAATATCTCTTTCCCGGGACTCAATGTACTCGTATATTATGTATACTATGTCCTATCAAAATTGGTTCAATAGCTTAGGCGTTAAGATGCAAATGACGAGAAATCTTTCGCACGTATAATACTAGTGTAAATATTTAAAATCAACAGCCTTCCTGTGAAATCGTTTTATTCATCATAATCACACACACCAGGTGGTTACCACACACCAGGAAAAAGCTTAGATTGATGGAAACATAAACTGTAGTACCTCCTTTTATTTAAATGTTCTCAGATAGCTTGAGTACCCCAATCACACTGTGAGTGCAACGATATTAACTTGAGCGAGACTGGTAATAAAAACCCTGAGTAAATAGCCCTCACGCGACTTGTCCCGGAAAATCTTTAGATGAGTTCAATGTTTTTTCTTGTTTTCTTGCAATGATAGCAAACTACATCCTTACTGCTCGCAATCTTGTCTTGTCTAGTACAACTCATTCGGATTTCAGTCAGGCATAGACTTTTTATATCGAAGCAAAATTCACGATTATGTTTTATAGAGAATTATGATCTTCACCGCCAATAGACAATAATATAAATATCATCGTATCTAGACACGATATTGTAACTAGCTTTGTGTAAAATTCGCAAAATCGTGTAAAAATACGAAAATTCTAGAAACATGTCCTTCACCCGACTGCGCTAGGGAGGCGGCGAAGGAGAGCTATGTTTTTCGAGAGTATATATGTATCTATGTATGTATTGTATGTCTATATAATTGTTTGATATGCTCTGCAGCCTAAACGGCCTGATGGATTTTAAAGTATGAGGAATCGCATTTGCCCTGATAAAGAAAGTGACACTGGGTACATAAAGAAATTAAAAAATTAAAATATCTGATTTTGAAGAAGTTGTGGGGTTCCAAAAAAAAATCTGTCTATTTAGGTCGAGTGGGATATCAATGAAGGGCTGTAAATAGCAGTTTTAGAAATATACATGACTTGCAACCGTTCTTGCAGTCGGACTTCTGTTTTAGGACATTAAGCTTGTCTGAGCCATTGAAATAGGTATATACCCAAAATCACATCGGGGTCATTAGTGTGGAAATTGGCGTAGTGGCCAAAGGAAGATCTTCCGACCTGGCGAGGTGTCATGCCCAGCCAGGCCGTAGCCCTCGTGATTCATTTCAGCTGTCGTATATGTCGGACTGAGAAATCTTCGATAGTGCTATGAAGGATTATTGCGCTTATGGTAGGTACCACCACACTTCGTTAGAGTTGGAAGCAAGGATCAACAACAAAAAAAGTACCAACAAACAAACACACTTTCCCACTTATAATATTAATACAGATTTCAGTTTCACAACGCAATTAAGAGTATTCCTTAACATGGTACCTAATTCTGAACACAAAATAGCTTCACATATTGACATTCCTAACATGAAATTTCACTTAAAACAACACACGGACCTTGCTAAATTATTAAAACCAACATAATACTACGCTTTACCCCTGAATAAACCTTATTAGAGATCGCACCAGCCAAGTGAACAAGGAAGTCTTTTTTTAATTTTCCACACAGTGTAAAAAGGGAGGAAACAGAAAGAAATAATAAGAATAAAAAGATAATAAAATAAATGGAGACAGAAAAATACAGAACCGTTTTAAGCTTCTATTTCAGAATGAAATCCGGCGGGTTATTACATGCGAGTAGCTGGTTTTTGGGTAGGAATACATTGGCAAGAACGTGATATTCTTGTCCATTTAAGAAATAGTATTAGGTGTAGTTATAAAAATGCTTTAACATTTTACAATGATTTATTTTGTAAAACAAATGCAAAGCGAAATGAGAAGTACTATTTATTATGATTTATGGCTATAAAGTGATACTTCTAAAAACTAACGACCATAAATTCCGTATATTTTTCATTTCGATCAACTCAAAGTTTCCACAAAGACATTCGTGTTTTATTATTTTTAATAATATCATAATGGGACATAACGAACACTTTGTCGACTTCGAACGAATTAAAAAATCAACGCGGGTATCCGCCAGTGCAGATTTTTTATAATATTTAAGGGGCAAGTAAGCAGACGGGTTACCTGATGGAAAGCAACTGCCATCGTCCATGGACAATCGTGACATCCGAGGAGTCGCAAGTGCGTCGCGGGCTTTTGTGAGGAAATAGGGATAAGGGAAGTTTGGCCAACCGGTAAACTCACTCACTGAACGAAACACAGCACCACGCCCCTTCACGACAGATTTTTGTGAGGTCGTGGTATCATTCCCAAAGAGAGTTCCTAAGCATGGCTCTCCCTCGCGCGGCAAGATACTATCGTATAATTCAATGTACTCCAAAACTAGCGGACAAAAATCAACGCTAATGAAAATCGCAGAGCAGAAGGTAGAGACTTATAATTTAAGAAATAAGTGGAAGAAGCGCGTTACTAACATTTTACATCAAATTTTGACAGAAATCATGCAACTCACCTATTCAATTATCTAGCGTTATACATCAAATCCATTATATTCAATTTTCGAATCATTTTTTATTGTATGCAAAAACCGGTACTTTTTTAAAATATTAGTTATCTTTTTCTTCCAGTAATGTCTTCAATTATAAAAATACCAGTCGCTATCGACATGGCTACGTGATAGCCCTGCAGACTATGTGAATTTCACGTGTAAGCTCTATAGTCAGGGTCATTGCAGAGCAGTCTTTTCGGCGTATTTTCATTTCACCCCAAAGCTTTGTGTTATGAAGTAAATAAATATTTACTTTTGTATTTTTAAAATGAACTACAAACCAGTCAACTTAAATATTCGTCTGATAACGCAGCGTTAAATAGCAATTTTTATTCGGAAAAGCGTTATAATAAAATGAAATTACATTTACACTGCGTTTTTTTTTAAATAACCTCTTTCTCGCTATGCATTTTTATGATGTAAGTAGCCATTCGTTTGCTTTTTGTCTGCAAATAATGCTGAAACTGCAGAACGGAATTTTGATGTACACGGAATACAAATTCCTATCTGCATAATATTATAGACTCGGACTTTTACTATTTAGGATACTTGTTAAACCAATTACTAGCCCCCAAGCCTAGTAACCCTACAGACTAACAAAAGTGATAAAACTTTAAGATTTGTATCTTGTATATGCCCGAAACGGAGTTGCGGCCATGATCTAGTTTTTATCCCTCCTCCCTGAGACTCAAAGTATCTCATACTAAATTTCAGCAAAATCGGTCTAGCGATTTGGACGTGAAGAGGTTACAGATAGACAGACACACTTGAACATTTATAATATTAGTATAGAAGTAAACTGTTAAAATTAGCAGCGCTGAAAGCTTTAAAAAAATGTGTTTTGCATGTGCGCCCCTCCAGTGACATGAGTTTGGTCGAGCATAGAGCCAAAAGAGCGGAAATGTTATTAGTTTTGTTCGGAAAAAAATCCGCCCACTGCGCTCTGATTGGTCGGAAGTGTCGGAGTACGTACACACAGGTCTCTTATTGTGTTTAGTGCGAGCGTTAGTTGGCTGACGGTTAATTTATCAGTGCTAAAACACTGATAAGTTTCGGACACAAACGGATTGTCAGCCATTGGCCAAACCACCGAGCACATAACCAGTAGTGAAGAAATCATGGTTTGGCCATACAAATAATATAACTTTCGGCTTTTTGCGCTACCAATGATACTCACCCGAAAAGATTATCACTTACTTTTGCTACACTCTGTATAAAACAAGGCATAAAAAATAAAAGGAAACATTCTCGTTAATGTATCACAATGACCTAGCAATATCGTTTATACTAGGATCTCAGCAATATCGTAAAGTGCTTAAAAAGTACCGTCACATCTCGACTCCTCAACAATTTAGCTTCCTTTGATGGCGACTAAATTTTATTCAGGATCAAAGACATGCTTGTTATTACGTTGCCTAATTCAACCTTCATGTTATTTTATTTGCTGACTGGCAAGGGAGGTAATGGTTTTCGTATCTTGTATGTCATTTCCGGTAATTTTTTCTGTAGTTCCCGTGTATCATCCTTCTGGACTGCTTTTGCTTTTATATTTTAATTAACAAATTCATCTGTTTCTTATTACGACTGTTTACAATATTTTTATAAAGTTAAATCTTGTAATTGGCTTTATGTTCACTAATCTACACTATAGTCATTACTTAGCTGTACGTTTTTCATGTTAATTAAATACATAAATAATCTTTCACTAATATCTTTGGAATAAATAAACGGATTTACATGATTGTAGTAGCGGATTTTTTAAAGCTGTGACATTGTGTTTTCCAAAGTATTCTGTGATTATCACAGATTTTTTAAAATACATCTTAAAATTCTAGATACATGTGGATTCTGACACTCATTCCATTGAGTTTTTCTTTACAATTGCACGTCTTATCTCATAGATGTCGTTACTAGGACAATATTTTTATTATAATTTATAATTTTTAAATACATTTTATTTTATATACATTTAGACATAGACACAAATTATTTTAGTGTTTCTGTAAAGTACCACAAAACATGTACAGTGAGTGGGATACAAAATCTTAAAACATAATTAACTTCGATTTGTATAGTCTATAATAATACATACTCTATGTATTATTAGCGAATGATGTCACAGGTAAAGCTAGTACAGAAAAAAAATTAAATTCATCTACTTATGTTTTTAGTTAGTTCCTGGTAAGTCTCTGCGATTTAAACTGGCATATAATATACTTTATGTTAACCCTTCAGCTACTTTTGTCAGTAGCCAGGCTTTTACGCGTATAATCAAGATAAAATGCACGCCAAATTTTAGGTTGGAACGCATTATTTTATATGAACTTTAAACCTTATGTCATTAACATTAAGATAATAAACCTTTAATGTCGTTGCTTCTCACCTACAAAATATAATAAAAATATGAAAAACATTTTTATTTTGTTATAGCGAAAAGAATTTTTTTTTTTTTGCATTTCTTTTAAATTCAGAGGAGTCAAAAAACAGTAAGAATAAAATAGTAGGAGTCAATACTACTGTTTTACACTTACTGTTTTTTATACTTTTCATTGCGCAACTAGCTGGGGCCGTGAATTCGTTTCGCGTTCGAACTTAATACAAGTCAAAGATTTTGCTTATAAACTGATTTTAAAGAAATAAAGACTAACCCCCTTATTCATAAAAATGTAAAAGTCATGCTTAACTAAAAATTAGCGCGTACAAACAAACAATTGTTTGTCGTTATGTGTTCTATTACTGTTCTTTAGCACCTCTACATTGATTATTTTGTATAGATAATAAGATATTTCGGTTGTCTGGTAGCTGTAAAACAAGTCCCTCGGGTGAAGTGAAGCATCCATAGATATTATATTATTATTATGAAATAATAAATAATTAAAAAGGTATTATAGATATATTTGCACTTCACATATTGCAATTGAGCTGTTACAGTGTAATAAAATTTTATAAATGGCTTAGTTATAGATTAACACGTAATTCAATAATAGAAACAAAGATAAATTCATAATTTTTGTATGTGTAATTAATATTATGATATAAGAATCATATCACTGAACATAACATTCTTTTAATCCAATAAACTCATATAAATAAACGCTATGTTATAAATTAAGGGTGGTAAATAGCATTTGTATGCTTTACATATTCGAGAGTTTTTGGTTGTACGCTTTTGGTAAATATTCTGGCTGAGCTCAATGTTATAAGCAAGATTGTGTGCGCTGCAGGGCTTGTGGAAAATATTGAGCATGTTACATAAGCAAAACAACGTAGAGGTATTGTAAATTGTGCCAGTACGCATATTAAGGATTATACAAGGGCTAGAGGGTTAAGTTAACGTGTCTAAGTTTAACCTCTTATAAGTATATATAAAATTCTCGTGTCACAATGTTTGTCTTCGTACTCCTCCGAAACGGCTTTACCAATTTTAACCAAATTTAGCATGCATACTCAGTAGGTCTGATATATATGGCAAAACAATGTTTGCCGAGTCAGCTAGTAAGTATATAAAAACGTTAAGCACATTGGCCAAAAACAAATGTAGATCTTCCCTCTATAATTACTAGCGAAGACTTTTTCTCTAAGCTTGTAGTTAATCAGAAAAATGTACCGTGGACATCGATTTTTAGGGTTCCGTACCCAAAGGGTAAAATATTTTATCATAAAGACTTCGATGACTGTCCGCCTGTCTGTCTTCAGTATCTCAAAAACGGTGTTTTTATATAGTAACAGATCCTAAAACCAAAATAAATTTAATAAATAACAGGGGCTCTTATACTACAAACGTGATTTTCTTGCTATTTTTTAGTCGATATCAATAATGGCAACAGGCAGACGCTTGAAATTATGCACAAAATACTTGTTTATATATTTTACAAATAAGTAATATAATTTAAACAAAATTAATAACTAAGCTGGGCTCTCATAAAAAAAAAACACATTTTTTACCTATGTTTGCTCTAATATGATATAAAACACTTTGCGAACGAGTCTTACTCGTACTTGGCCGATTTTTTAGGGAGTGTTCGCACATCAAATTTTATCGGAGCGGATTTCTTCAGCTAGTACTGTAACAATTGAAATGATCGAATATAAGCGAATCCGCACTACGGGAAACATCCGCAAAATATTTATGAGAAAATCAGCGCAAATAATAAACGAAATGCGGATAGTTGGTCACCTGAGCAACTAAAACCACTTCTGTTGCCAATGGTCATTTGCTTCACAAGTAGTAGTGCGTTACCGACCTCTTTAGGAATAATCTTCTTCAAGGTTTGCAGCTCGTAATAGTTATATATTCAAATGCGTTTAATTTTATGGAAACATTAGGAAATACATTTTATAGCGCAGTAAAACTTAACGCATATGTAAGCGCTCATACATTTGACGGTCGTAATGTACGGGCGAGTTTAGCTTTAAACTGGCAAAATTGCATATTCCGTGGATTACGCGGCCACGTTATTAGAAATACCTGAGTCTGTACTTAAAGTAGATCACATATAATAGAATAATAACTCCCACACCGGTGTCGGTGATGGTGGCCGGTTTCACAGAAAGGCCTTTATGCAGGAGTTACTTTTATAGTGTCCAAGAATGTGCACTGTACACAAGAGCACTCCCTCTTCTTTTACTCTCAGTGTTTATATTATACTTTAATCCAGTGGGATGGATGACCGATACTACTGGCGAGAGATCAGGCGCAGACTGGACCATCTGACGCATGGATATTCTTACTTGTCAGACAATCAGCCTGCATAGTCCTAACCAAACATGGAAATAACATGTTTCCGGGAATCGAACTCACGACCTCCAGGTGAAGAGCCGAGCTCTGTACCACTAGGCCATGGAGGCGGCCGCATCACATACCTCAATATTTTAAGTATAAAGGGTGTACAACACAAAGCGACCACACTTATTGCGACGATAGCAGCACTAAAAGTGTTATTTTTATTTTTTATGGCGTTAAAGTCTACGTCTATCTTAGGTCATCAAAGATTTTTAAGACCGACGGTTTACATATGACAGTTGAAATCAAACTCGTGGAGCTGCGGCCTGATCGTGCATAACACCTCGCTCGGTCGGAAGATCTTCCTTTAGGCCACCATGCATAGTCCCACACATCAATAGTGAATGATTTGTACATTTTTAGGGCAAAGTAACCACTCCTCAAAAATAACAGTGGGAAAGGATTTTAATCACGTTTTCCAAGCGCATATAAAATTCTCATAGCGTAGTCAGCCTAGTACAGAGGAACGAAGAGCTCGTATTATGTCTAGTACTAACCATCGTCATGATTTTATTCTTCAACATCCGAGCCGGATGATCATACGGTGTACTTGAGATCTGAAAATACCTGCTCCCGGGATCAAACCAGCACCCTTACGAGAGCGAACCAAAGATCTGCATCCTAGGACACGGCCGTTCTTTCTCATACTCACAAAAATCTTCATGAGCTTATAATAAATCTCTTAATTAGTTAATTAATTAGCACAAACGTATTTTTCTGCGTACCATAAACTAAACATGGGTTAGGCAGCGCATTTCGTAGAACATATTTATAGGCAGCTCGTAACAAGAATTTCAGGAATAGCCCACATACAATCTAAATATAGCCGAAACATAATTCTCATATAGAGTCAGGCCCCATTGGATCGTTGCGCTGCGCTGCGTCGCTTCGCGTCAACGCTGCGATGTTTTTCAGTTATTTACGTCATAAAAAACGGAGCGGGAAAGAGCATTATATCATGCTGTCGGAGCTCATAATGCAAAGCCTAGTTGCAATGTGATGCGTCGACGCAGCGCAGGTGTGGCATTGATTGCAAAGATCAGTTGCGACAACACAACGCT
>JAOTAV010065180.1:0-14233 GCA_026546445.1 Cyclargus thomasi | reverse complement strand
TCTCGCCGGGTTAGTTCCCGAACCGGTGGTAGGCGCCGTAGTCTCGACGTTCAGAAAGTGTACTTAAAGTACTTATTGTGAATAAAAAGATTTTGATTTTTTTTTTTGGCTAATGAACCATGCCGCCAATCTTGAGCTAAATGACAATAGCAATAATGGTACGTTTGCTCTGTTTGGTAAATTAAGATTTTTAAGCAACTTTCCGCCAAAATAACCTCAACCCGTAAGTAAAAATGCGGGTTGAGGTCTCAACTACTACTTTACCTAACTTAATGCTAACTAACTACTTACGTTTGCTGTCAAAAAGTGCAATTCATACTAATATTTTAAGAATGGGAAAGTGTGTTTGTTTGTATGTCCTTACGTCACAACGGAGCAACATTCTAACGTGTGTGAAGTTAGTTGGGGGAGGGGGGTGGAGAAGGACATAGGCTACTTTTTATTCCGGAAAAATATACGGTTCCGACGCGACAAACTTATTATGGCGCAACGAAGTTGCGGGCATCATCTAGTGCTATTTTGTATATTACAAAGGTGTAACAAAAGTATGTGATAATATATTGTATGAGTCTCCTTTATAGAGTTAACTGTGAAAATAGCAAAGCTAAAAAACAAGATTTAAACACTTTTGTTTGGAAAAACAAAACTTGCTCGTTCCGCGCTGCTGTTTAAAAGTTAACTTTATAATACGTCATAGTGTATATTGTACAGCTCGCTGGTAAGTAGGAAAGCTGAAGGGAAAAATTCTTGTGACTAGTATAGACGTTACCCATGTCACAATCAAGCTAAAAACAGAAAACCCGACTGCGGGAACAGTTGCTATTTAAACATCAAGTTATGTATATTTCTATAATGGCTATTTAAAGCCCTTCATTTTGATACCCTACTCGACCTAAGTAAGCGAAAAAAATTTTTGGAACCTCACAATTTTGACTTAAAAATCCGTCATTTTATTTTTAATTTTTAATATATTAAGCGTTACTTGCGCTGTCAAGACGAATCTAACAATACCTCATACGTTAAAATCCATCAAGCCGTTTAGACTGCAGAGCGTGCCAAACAATTATACACACATACATACTCTCTAAAAACTAACCCTCCTTCTGGCGCAGTCGGTGAAAAATAAAACATATCTTTCTTTCCTTTACTGTTTGAATGTGAATCTAATTTAATTTCGTTCCGAGTTTTGACCTGAGGTGAAACAAGAATTGTCGTATTCATGGAAATGCTGGAAATCAGCTGGACTGCCAAATATTTTTGGCAACCGACCGCGCACGACACTCATTATATTGGCTGCACTATTTGTGGATACGATAGACGAAGTCTGCGAACACATTTTCGTATCTTCGATCCGCCATCCAGATTCCAGATTAAGACATAATATTGGGTGCTTTCTTTATGAAAAAGCGGCCAAGTGCTAGTTGGACGCTTTTTCATAAAGAAAGCTTCCACGCGCACGAAGGGTTACATGTCAGCATAGATAATAAAATAATTGGTCTATGGTGTCAGTAAAAAGCAAAAAAATTAGAAAATGTATTTTTAAAAATTAACCAGCTATTATAGACTACGTAGTGCAAACGATATCTCGATGTAGACGTGGAGCAGCCATCTATTAACGAAAGCAAGAAAATGGCAAAGAATGTTGTATGAAAGCCGTAAACAATTAAACATTTAAGGGGGCCTTCAACGTTTAATTATTTATTTTAGTATTTGTTGTTATAGCGGTACCAGAAATACATATTTTGCAAAAATGTCATATCTCTAGGTATGTTACCGTTTTTGAGTTACAACCTGGAGACACACTTTCGGATTTATAATATATGTATGAAAGTATGGATCTATCCATATACATCCATACTGGTCACAGGACCGGCGTAATTAAACTACGCGACACCATCGACTATCAAGTTTAGGCTCATTTGGTTTATGATCCTTGTGAAGAAGCAATGTAGAGGCAACTGGGTATATTTTTCTATTATTACACTTAGGGCCTGTTTTACCGCTTCCAGATAGTCTATTTATTTGACAGATACAACTTTATTTGACAGATTTTGTATGTAGAATCTGTCAAATAGTTGTGGATAGCCTAACAGAAACTTTAACAGTAAGCGGTGAAATAGGCCCTTAATATCAAAATTTAGGCAGACCTGTTTAGTATCCATTTTCCACAATAAAGTACAAGATCTTCAGACAACCCTAATTTATAATTATCTGCTACCTAAACTTTCGGGTTAGCTCAAATTACATTTTAAACGAAGATATTGTTATGATAATTTAGATACTTTATGTTAAAACTTTGTGTAACGTAAATTCATTACTTTTTCTCCTATATTTTTATCGAAATAGTGTTGTAAAATTTTATGAGATTTTTATCGATATTATTAACAGTAAGCGATCTGATGGGCGCTGAGGTACCGGACCAATTCGGTTTTTATATCGATAAACAGATAGCATTTTCTTATAATACGAGATTTTATGTACTTTCAGAAGTAGGTAAAAGACTAAAATATTCTTCGGTTTAAATAATTCAGGGGATATTTTTGCCAAAAAAAGTATCTTCTTTTATACAACATAATTTCATTTTTAACAGAAAAAATTACCATAGTTTTTACTTTAAATTGCGTTTATTATTTCATACTTCCATTACAAATGCGAAAGTGTGTCGGTCTGTCGGTTACATCTTTACGCCCCAACCGCTGAACTGATTTGCTGAAACCTGGTAAGGAGGATACTTTGAGTCCAGGGGAAGGACATAGGATACTTTTTATTCCGAAAAAATGTACGGTTCCAGCGCGATAAGCTAATTCGTACCTGATAGCACATAAAATATCGAATACCCTCATTGCATCGAATATAAAACTACATAATATCGATAAAATTAATCTCTTGCGACCATCACTAGTGCCGTCTGGCGACAATACCTTGTTTTGTATAGTAATTTATATATTGGACGCCGCAACTGAATTTAAATGACAGATTTAAATGAAGATGTTATACGCGCCACTTGGCGTCGCGCCGGCTTGCCGCTACTATCCAAACGCTAAATTAGTAAATTTCAATTAATTTTGCTTATATACTTCTAGCGACATTGTTGCTTCAGTACGCAGAAATAAAAGAGGTACTAGGTGAGCGACTTAGGTTAGTGTACCGCTTAGGAACATTATCATGTCATTTATTTATAGATTTAAGTCGAGTCATAGAAAAGGGAACAGTTTAGGTTATAAATAATACCAGAGTACAAATATCGAAGAGTAGTGCAACTAACGGCGCTAAGACGTTTGACATGATAAAAATAGCCATTCGTTTTAGTTTTATTGATATAAATAACTCAAGGCATGAGTGGAAGAAGCCGAAAATTAACAATCTGAAAACTTGAAGGGGACCGAAAAATGGTTTGAATTAAAAAAAAATAATACAATATTTAGTAACAACTTACAAGGTTTGTTTTAGTTATAGGAGAAAAAAATATTATTGTTGCCAGTGCAGTAAAATTTTATTTACCCAATTTATCTACTTTCATCTTCAATAATTATTATTATTATGTAACGCAACTAAACTAAATATATATCAAGCGGAGACAGTATGTAGTAAAACTCGAGTGCTCACCACGGTCTCTTAGACAATAGGCGCATTAATTTGTTCCTTTTGTTCGTTTTAATCACTCTTGTACACGCCCTAAGCCCTGTTACAAGTTTTACAGCTTATCTTGAAGCCTATGAGACAGATGATTCATTCTGTTACAAAATATTATTATGTATTATTCAGGGAATAATGTTCTACTTCATACAAAGGTATTTTTATCACACTTACTAATATTATAAACCTGAATATTTGTTTGAATGTTTCTACGTCAATCACGCTAAAGTAACTGAACAGATTTTGATGATATTATATCCACGGTGTGGTCCTATGGTATCTTATGATGTAAGATGGCTGCCATCTAACATCATAGAATATTTTTTTATTTCTATTTTCTATATAATAGAAATAAAAATAATCAGACTATGAAATAGAAATGAATATGAAAAAGTTTTATCTAAAGCATTCGGTCAATTTAAAAAATTTGGTTAAATAATGTTAATTTCTATATAAACCGCGACTGACAAGAAAGTGTTTTTAGTCAAATTGTTGTTATCAGTTGAATACATAAGTGAAAGAATCCGATTTGACAACATTAAAACACTTACTCCATCATCTAGCTTATCGTCGTTGAAATTCTAATACCACGTAAGTCAAAATTGGCAACTTTTCAGGAGGGCGAAACAATTGATTGACTTTTGTTTAGATCACTATACTAATAAGATTTTACAATTAAAAAATAAGTTAAACGATGCGTTTTCCGATTTTCTGCAAAACGGCATCAAAATGACTAAATAGTCAAAATGTGACTTACGTGCTGTAAGAACTACAACGACGTTATGCATCTAGTTATTCATGGAAATCTATATATATTTATTTGATTTGAAATATTTCTGCGCCAAGCAACTTCATTTATGCAAAAAAACGGCAGTCATATTGCTAGTTTTCTTTTTCTTCCTCAAGTCTTCCAAGTATTCAATTGCGTTTTATATTTAGAAGATGATACATTTTTTGACAGAGGATGTGCCTAAGTTGTCCGAAACCACTATAGTAACGATATGATAGTTGAACAAATATGACGTATTTGAACGAAGGGTCCAGACGCCTAGTGGGTGTATCCTGTTTAAGACGTTTGTAATTGTCAGTGCATGTGAGTGAATCAACCAATTATACCAGTTAACTCCTGCCCATTGTTTCAGGCCGGGTCAGCTTACCGCTACCCAGAACCACTAAACTCATAATTGTGTCCGTTATTAATACTACTTTTTGGTCCGTATTAATAGTCAGTGCTTGATACATAGAGCGTGATCAAAATGTTTTGAGTTCCCATTTTCATCACAAAGGTTACTTCATTTATGAAAACAGCATCTCAAGATTTTTTCATCATGCTCTAAGTAGCGCTAGGTCTTTAAACTAGATGCATCTTTTCTGTCACCCTTAATGATATCACCACTATCTATGAGGATAGTGCAAATATACGTCCCTCTGTTAAATTGTACTAGCTTTCGCCAAATTTAAGCGGTAGAGGTCATTAACCATCTGTAAAAAATGTAATTTTTATACAAACCGTGATTGTCAACAGCACAGTCACAACACAACACTTTGTTGTCACACGCGGTTTGTATTGCGACATTTTTTTCCTTTATTAGGAGATTTTTTTTTGATTATGGGTCAATGACCGCTTCCACCTACCACCAAGATTCTAAAATAGTTCAAGCGATTTTAAATTGTCATAAACATACTTTTTGTATGCAGTAAAATATTCAGGAATATTCTGTGAAAATTTCAACTCTCAAGCTATTACCTTTCTTGAGATACAGCCTGGAGATAGACAGACGGACAGAAATCGAATCTTAGTAATAGGGTTAAATATTTTTTTAGAATTTAACGCTTAGACCATGACCAACCAATAAAAAATGTTGTTCGCGATGACGTCATGTCGTCAAGAAAATGTAGAATGTCACAATTGACTATAATGCTTTCGTTCAATCTCGCGAAGATTAGAAGCGGTCCTTTATAAAAAATTGTAATTAAAAAACCGCGATTGACAACAACAAAGTGAAAACATAACATAATGCTTTTAACAGATGTGTGATCGCCACCGCTTACATTGAACAGACGTACGATAAAAAAAATCGATCTTACTTAGGTATATTTGAAACAAAATAAATTCCAATAGGAACATTTAGCGGGAATAAAAGTATATTATTCATGTATAACTCAAATATCAGCAAAGTTAATGACGCACAAACGCCTTACAGAAAACTGGCGTGAAACAGTTGTGCTATGTTTTAGTGAGTGAGTTTACCGGTGACCTAACTTCCCTAATCCCCCTATCTCTATTCCTATTCCCACATGAAAGGCCGGCAACGCACTTGCTTTTCGGATGTCTCGAGTGTTCATGGGCGTCGGCAGTTGCTTTCCATCAAGTAACCCGTTTGCTTCCTTGCCTAGTAAATATAAAAAAAAAAAAGTTTTGCGCGGACGTAGTCTAAGGAAGAAGATATCGATAAAATCTATTGCTTCAAACTTATAGTACAGCTAGTGAATGAACCAAGTGTTACTTGGTAGTTTGGAGATTTCGTAGTGTTACGTTGAAGGTTGTCAAGGTGAGTCACGAGAGAATGTTGAGTCAGGGATGACTCAAATCATTCTCAGTGTACTTACATCTGTAACTCCGGTTCGCACTTTGGGGTATTTAAAAAAATGTTAGTTAGGCGGGACACGGACCAGCGGGGTAAGTTCACCCTCTTACAAGTATGTTAAAACGTTAAGCACATAAACCAAATAAAAAAGACTTTCTTCGCGGCTTTGCTTGATAATATTTCAGAAATTGAGCTTATGAAAACCGAACTTCACTTAAAGATCGCATTATAGTAATTATTACATAATAGGTATAGTATTTTTAGAATTCCATAGCCAAAGGGTAAAAACCGACCTGTCCGTCTGCCCCCCATCTGTCTGTCTCCAGACTGTATCTCAAGTCTCCAGACTGTATCTCAAGTCTCCAGACTGTATCTCAAGTCTCCAGACTGTATCTCAAGAAAGGTAATAGTTGGGGTGTTTAAATTTTCACAGAATATGTTTTTCTGTTGCCGCTGTAACAACAAACTAAAAACAAAATAAATTTAATATTTAAGGGAGGCTCTAGTACAAAAAATATGTTTTTTCTATTTCTTTCTTTGATAGTGGAAGTTTTTTTTAATTTGAAACATTTTATAACTTTTAAACTTTCAGAAATACGTTTTTCCAATTTTGTGGTCTGTACTGGTACGGTACCCTTCGTGCGCAGGTCCAACTCGCACTTGGCTGGTTTTTCATAAACATAAAAAGAACAAATTACAAAATGTTTACTAGCGCAGTCATGTTTGTCTAACTTACAATTTCTAAAGAACACTTTGACGAAAACAGTCGTTCTAATGTCCCAAAACTTTGAACGTAAAATTTTATCTTTTTGAATTCATAAGAGATTTTTAAAGAAAAACTCGTAAAACTGAGGCACATAGCCGTAGGTTTTATAAGTTAGATGTTAATGGAAAAAATCTTTTAAAATCTTTTTACAAATAAAAAGTTCATTGCCGATTGAGCATTCAAACTAATGGATATTAGGCAAGGTGTTTTAAAATAAGATTATTTTTGAAGAAAAAAGAAATAGATGAATAAGGTAATTCGTCCGCAGCTTCGCTGGCGTTAAGGATTGTTTTCATTACAGAGTTTCGGATTACTAATTGTACCCCTTGGGGATACAATTTATCAAAATCCATTGTCAGCGGATACGTAAGTTTTATGATTTGAAAGTTGCATGCATCGGCATGAAATTGAATTTCGTTTCAGCCCGATCCGTTCAGTAGTTTGGCCTGTGCGTTGATTGGTCATTATGCCAGCCACCTTTGAGTTATCTATATCATTATATAAAATCTTTTGTCCTGAACTTTATGCATTTAGGACCCAACGTACAGCCTAAACCACTGATCGTGTATAATGAAGGTGAAGGAATAAGGAATTTTTTGAAATTCGTCTCCTAACGGGGTAAAAGGGGTTTAAAGGTAGTATGGCAGAACACGATTCCGTTGTTCAATCTGATTAAAAATTTAAGTAAGTTTTGTGAAAGATTTAATTCATAGTTCTTATAACATCCCTTTGAATATTATACATTTGAACGTGTATCTGTCTGTCGGTAACCTCTTCACGCTCAAACAGCCGAACGGATTTTACTGAAATTTAGTGTGGAGATACTTTGAGTCCTTTAAAAGGACATAGAAAACTTTTTATCTCGGAAAAATATATAATTTACAAATCCCGCGCGATGAACGTTTTGCAGAACGGAGTTTCGGGCACCATACTAGATATAATATTTTTATTGTTTTCTGAGTAATATCCTATGAAGTATCACAATACAAAACTCAATCAGGATTCATTTGGTAGCTTCGCCATGATCGACGGAACAAACAATCACATTTTTGATAAATAATTTTTAACATTTCTTAAATGTGATCAAAGCTAAAGGAGCTACAAAAAATATTATAAATTTCTTGTTGAAAAATATTATAAATTTGTTGGTGATAAATGACGCATTTAGTTGAGTTACAATTATTTGTTTATATTTACACCTCAACAAAAACTTAGCAGTCCATACAAAATTAACGTGTATAATTGTAATTAAAGGCGTGCAATGATCAAATCACAAACCAGATTAACTCAAAGTTTATCATTCTACATATCAAAATGAAACATGAATATTTACATACCAAATCTAGTAGCAAGTAGACAAATTCAAAAACCGAACCCATAAATTCCACGCTTTTCACTGTGGCATACACATTGATAATGCCATTATAACACAAAAACTTAAAAATGTGAAATAACGTGTATTATTTTGTATTTAGTTAAATAACACATAAATAATAAATACTAGTTTATACGCACGCGCGTTTAATTCGTTTGTGTGAGGCACGACTCACGCGCAGCGCTTTTCGCGTGCTTCTGAGCGATTTCCATGCGTCATTAACACTGATATTTATCGCTGGCACAAAAAATGCTTTATTTACTACTAAATGATGCACGCAACTCTAATGTGTCAGAATTCGGTTATCGCGCGGCAACCGTAGATTTTTCCGGGATAAAAAGTATGGTATGACCTTCCCTAGGACTCAAAGTATCTCCATACCAAATTTCAGCAAAATTGGTTTAGCGGTTTAGACGTAAAGAGGTAGTATTTTTGAATTTATAATAACTAGAGGTCGCCCTGTGGTCAAAATTCGACATTAAATTTTTTAAATGATAAGTTTTAAAGGAACTATGAAAAACTGTAATGTATCACAGACTATAATTTGGCTTAAAGATCGCATTACCAGGCCATTAAACTTTATTAAAAAAACACACACCGACTTCTATAACAAACAAAAGAGTATTTCGTGGATTATTATGGTGTCATGTCAAAACATTGTAGTGCGCGTGTTGTAGTGTGCTTAGCGTTTTATTTACTAAAAATATATAAAATTAAAGCATTTTTAAAATAATATTGGTATTCTACGCTCCTCCTCCATTTCAGTTATATCTGAGAGAATACATCGACGCGTCTTTCGTAAAAAGGGGTACAAAGTATTCATTTACATATAGTATAGTTATTATTATTTATTTTTGTTAAATATAGATTTTATTTAATATATGTAAGTGGAGTGATTTTGTAATGTAAATATGTAAATATTTTAGGTTAATAGATATAAATTGTTATACTTAGTATCTTATTACATTCTATCTGCTTGTGTTTAACTCATATCTCTCTGTGGGGCTGCTGTAAGAAATTTCTTTTTAGAAATAAGCAGTTCCTTTGTGTCATTTTTCTCTGTTTATTTTATCCTTATTTGTTTCATATGAACAATAAAGTTTAAAATAAATAAATAATATATAGATATGAAAGTATAGATTATTTGCTCTCATATACTTGTTAGAGAAGATTGATATTGCATAGGATATATGTAAAATACTTGTATTGTGTAAAAACTTAGTATTCATATTATTTACAGCGTAACAACAAAATTTACATTGTAATTAATTATTACGAATGTAAAAGTATGATTTAATAAGCAAATAAATCATATTTTTAAATTTATTAGCTTTTAATAGTGATTAATTGGCTAGAATCTAGAAAATATTTTTTATTGCTTATTATTATTTTTTAATAAATATACTCTATGTACCTTTTTATATAATGAGGGATTTACGAGCGTCACTTGATGGTAAGCAAATGCCATCAGCCGAACAGAAAATGGTACAGAGATAAGAAATAGGGAGTAGGAAGTTGGATCTCCGATAAACTCACTTACTTGGTTTGACGAAATACAGTTGAAGCACTGTTTCTCACCGGTTTTCTGCAAGGCCGTGCTTTTTTCCCGGCCGAGCCGATATTTGCGTGCCAATTAACCTACTCATGTAAAAGTACGATAAACTTTTAAATCACTTCATGATAATATGACGTTTGGTAATTTAGGTACCTTCAATCCAGAGTTGTGACCGACTATATTATGTGTTAATGATTTTTTTATGACAGTTAGGTGAGTCGCAAATGCCTTGCCGGCCTTTGTGAGGGAATACGGAATGGCAATAGGGATAGGTGATTAGGGAAGTTGTGCCACCGGTAAACTTACTCACTGAGCGAAACACAGCACAACGCCGTTTCACGCCAGTTTTCTGTGAGGCAACGGTGATACCGGTCGAACCGGCCCATTCGTGCCGAATCACTGCACTCCCACGGCAATGAGCCTCCGTATCATGTACTAGAGATCTGAGAATGTCTCATTAGTACACGCCTCCACCCGGGTTTAAACCTGCACCCTCTCGTGTGCGAGGCAAAGGTTAGAGACTAGGCTACGGACGCTTTAAAATGATTATGATTATCGTAAATTATGATGATATTCTGATAACATATTATCATATTGACACCATAACCACATTACTGCCAGCGTTATCTTATATGATTATCTATACTTCTGTAAAATTGGCGTTACTAGTCCATTTGGGTCGTGTTGGTTTTACCTGGATTCGTAAAATTGAACAACCACAAAATGTTTTCTTTTAATATTACGTAAAAATAATAAATAACGTATTCCTCGCAACAAAAAACGGTTGCTGGATGCTTCCAATAATTGGAAAATTCGCAAGTGCTTTTACGGCTTATTCAAAAGAGACTTCTACAGTTTCAGAGAGAAAGTACGCCGCCGACCGCCGGGTGTTCTTTTATTTTGCGAGTTTCTTACGCCGGTTCTTCTCGCCGGGTAAATTCCCGAACCGTTGGTAGGCACCGTCTCGACGTTCAGAAAGTGTACTTTAAGTACTGATTTTGAATAAAAAAGATTTTGATTTTTCATTTTGATGTTACTATAGTGCGTTTTTTCATAGTTGAAGACTCCCGAATTTTTGCGCTAATGGACGCTTTCGGACCCGGAAATCATTTGGAATTAACATAATGTGGGTTTGGTGTATAGCTACACTAGCTAGATAATGAAATAGGTAAGATACAAGATATGTCAAAATTTTATGGGAACAAATTGATATGTACTCGAGGATTGCAAAATGTTGTACGCTTCTTTTTTTATGATATTTAGAGGGCAAGCGAGTAGACGGGTTACCTGATGGAAAGCAACTGCCGTCGCCCATGGACACTCGCGATATCCGAAGAGTCGCAAGTGCGTTGCCGACCTTTATGAGGGAATAGGAAATGGGAACAGGGTACCGGTAAACTCACTCACTGAACGAAACACAGCACAATGTCGTTTCACGCCAGTTTTCTCTGAGGCCGTGGTATCACTCCGGTCAAGCCGGCCCGTTCGTGACGAAGCATGGCTCTTCCACTTATGTCTTCAATTATTCTAAGGATTTATAATTACAATAACAATATTATTAAGAACATAGTGCACGTTACTAACTACTAACTACAATATAATGGAAAATCTTTATGACATAGGAACCTCCTATATCGTTTGATAAGTAATCATACATTAGGAGCCATAATGCTAGATCATACGTAATATCAGTAACACTTAACACGCAAGATCTGTACGGGGTGACCAGGCTTTCTATCTTTTCCTTTCAAAAACATTTGGAGAAGATTTAAAGTTTACAGCATTTTTTCCGTTATTATTTGTTCCCTTATTATACGAACCTTGTCACTTGTCTACTTCATCATCTTGGTATTTAACTAATAAATTCTTTTTGGTTATTAAATAATTTTCCCGTACGTAAAACCTCAATTTATGCAAAGAACGGAATATTTTAAATTGTTAGTTATATTCTAATGACGTGTTCATTTCTCCTAAGTGGTTGTCCATTAATCACGTAATGATTTTTGTGCATTTTTTACCCCCCTCCCCCTATTTTTTATTTATTAGAATCTGTTTCTGAAAATACTAATTTAAAAAAATATGTTTTGTTGCATCAGGTTAGATCTATTTTCGGTTTAATATCTCGAAAATATAAATTCACGTGATACATAACTACAACCGCTCTCACCCCTGTGATGTTTGAATCTCACGTGATTAATGGACGGCCCCTAAGTGCCTAATTTGTGTACGGAAATGCACATATTGTATCTATTATGAGCACTAACTTTACTATGTCATACATAGTTTACAACAACGTAACGCCTACGGACAAAAAATGTTGTCGCTATTAATACTTTTGCCTTTTACGTAGTAACTAGTATGTAACAGGTTTTTGCGCCGTAAGCGATTTTCGTCGCTACAAAATTCCGAGTAACATGACGTACATATCAGCAACTTGCATAATCTGCGGAATTATACTCGAATACTAATTGGCGATGAGTACAAAATGTCGTGGCATGTCCACACCAGTCGTGACGATGCGGACAATTAGACGTAATTGTGACCAACAGGACGCGATGCGGGTCAAACGATTATTAAACTAAAAGATACGCAGCTGGTTGGCTACTATTATACTATATATTACGTATCTGTAATGGACGGGGCCCAGTCACATTTTAACAAAATAGGTTATTTTAGATACTAGTTGGACCGCATGAAAATTTATAAATTATCTCGTTTTTACAACATTGTTTGATTACCTACTGCTCGGCTTCTCGTCGTAAATCCTTACTCGATAAATCGATAAACGACCAGTAGTTTTAGGAGAGATTAGCGCGTTCTAAAAACACTTCAGCTTTATATTATTTATATAAGTTTAAACATTATTAGAGCATCGATTAAACATAATTGACACAAGTTCATGAAGCAGGTAACTAACACTCTGCAACCTTCGAGTATATACTATTTTTCTATAAAATTTTGACGAATCTTGTAACTTACCTACTTTATTATCCAGCTAGTGTATCAGCTACACATTAAGCCTACATTATTTTAATTTCAAATACCTTGTCGGGTCCAAAAGCCTCCGTTAACGCATCTTGCATGCTTCTTCCTCTTATATCTTCTATTTCGAATTCTACTATATAACTAGAAGATTTGAAATTGTATTTAATAGATGGTTGAGAAAAATTATAGATTAAAATAATATATTTTTCTTCCTACATAAAATGGAAGTCATAGTCACACTCGTCAAGATAAAGCAACCTAGGTCATATCGTATCGTATTAGAGTTATATTTTGTATTCTATAGTCAATTAATGGCGAACCGTATCAACGTGGCATTATATGAGAAATCTTTAGTTTCTTAGAGTTTATAAACGTGCCATTAAGTTACATTTTTTTATACTAAAGATGAGTTTTGAAGATTTCGGTGCCCACTTTGACGGAGTGTGCCGGGCCGGCCCGGGCCCAGCGCTGCGCAGTGTGTTATGGGCGGCAGACTATTGAAGGGGCAGATCTCTTTGCATTGACGGATTTTAAGTACGTCAGTGTGACCAATTTTGAATCACTCGTGACTCGTTATACCAAAGACGTTACTGGATTCTACTATTTCTACTAAAATCTACGCAACCATGTTTTAGCTTCTACCAAAAATTTTAAATTTACACTTACTATAATTTTACTAGTGGACCCGAAACGTCCTAGCGGGCTGACAGGAAAACTATTATCAAGTCCACTTATAAACACACAAAAGTTTTCATCTAAATAAATCCAGTAGTTTAAGAGTTTAGTAACATACATACACACACGCAAGAAATTCAAGATGATACTTGTCTTTTCCTCGAATAAATCATACATATGCAAATAAGTGTTTTTGGTAACACTTTAAAATCAATAATAGAATAAGATGACTAAGCGGACATAATATTTTGAATACGAATAAGATCATTATATTAGTCATCATTCATTGGAAGCAATTAAGTAATAATTCTGTAATAGGAATAGATAATAGGAATAAATAGCCAATAAAAGTCTTAAATTATTGTGACGTCACGATTCTCAAATAAACCTTTACTTCACCCCAGTGTTCGAATCCAGCACTAGACTTCAACTGGAGTACTGCAATTGGGCACTGGAATGCACTTTAGTGTGATTTAATGTTATAATAATAGAAATAATTTAAAGTTCTAAGTGACGCTCTACAGTCTACATTTTCGCAATAAATATAATATATATAGATTTATTGTAATCTTTAGATATTTACAAGAATATCTAAAGATTACAATAAAAACTTTTCTGAAGTTGACATTTTTCAGGGTAATAAAAAATCATTT
>JAOTAV010065169.1:0-14233 GCA_026546445.1 Cyclargus thomasi | reverse complement strand
CAAAAATAACTGGGAGAAAATTCATGCTTTATTACATGTACGCGTCTTTTCTCAGCGGGGGTACAAAGTTTTCCGCTCGCGCTGGTATAGATGTGAAAAACCCTTTTCACTTATTATAGAGGTGTGAATAATAGATGTTACCTGATTCTCAGACTTACTGAAAATGCTCACAAAATTACACAAAATTAAGTACGGGAACGAATATTGTGACACGAGAGTTTTATATAAAACGATCCGACAGACGTTGTCCTGCTAGTCTTGGTTTGCGGAACTAAACCATTCTCAAATTCATTAAAAAATCATCAAAATCGATCGAATCGAATGTCTTTTGGCAGAAGCTCAGTGACTAACACATGCTTACAAGAAATGCAATGGTTTATTTTAAAATGTACTGCATGGTTTTTACGTTATCGTAGTTACGTTAGGCTAGCTTTAGGCATGACCATAGACGTAAGATAATATAGCCTTAAAATCGGACGTTCTGTCTTCTATATATTTATGTTTTTGCCCAAAGAAAACATTAGGTAACTTCAAAAAATATATTATATCTATATATTATTGATTCGCGAGCGGAAAATTTCGTAACCCTTTTTACGAAAAACGCGTAGATGTAAAATAAATATCTGCCAATTAGAGTTGTTATAGAGGAGAATCGTGAATTACCCATGTCATTTTAAAATGTGCGTTAATATTGCATATTTTTAAGAAATAAAACTCTACGAACACTACAATATTTCAACATGACAAGATATTCGGACACGAAATACTGTTTATGGTTGCAGTCTGTGATTTAATAAAATAAAATTTTATGACCTGGTAAAGAGACCTTTATGCCAAATTGAAGTCTGTGATTGAATTGAGAAATAATGGTCGAATTTCGAGTACATGGCGACTTCTAGTCATAAGAGTTGGGCAAACAAAAAAACGATCATATAACATATTTTTAAGTTTTTTTATTAATATTATTTACAAATCTAATTTCGATTTACTTACCTAAAAATAAATTCAGTATAGGATAAGAAACATCACACCCTTTATGAGCAACAGAATGTTCTGATATTGTTAAAAATGTTATTAATAAAAATGATATTAAAGAAGTTCACACATATATACTAAGACTCTTTTTAGGACGAGCGTTACGTTGTGGAAAGAGAAAGTAAAAAATGTTTTACTTGCTTTAGCTTAAAATTAAAAAAAATATATAGTTTATCTCTCTCTTTTACACTGGGGCAGAAATACCATAGATTAATAATATTGTAGGGGACATACACTCTCAATATAATAAAAAAAGGATGATATTATCGAACGTCTGTGGTATTTTTCCATTGTAAAAGCGAAACAGCGCGATTAGTAAAACACGAATTAAAAATGCTCTGTAGAAATTTTCATCCTTTCAAGTAACGCCAGAGCCCAAAAAAAAAATCTTGGAAGTCTGTGCCGATTTCGATAAAATCTATGAAAATGATATGAGATCATTTAAAGATAAAATGTGATAGATGTAGCTTATTACGACTATAGGCCAAAGAGAGGCCTCATTTATATTTATACATAGATAAGAGTTATATCATACAATTACAAAAATAAAGTTTCACTCATAATGTAATTGACTAAACTTTGAAAATTTAACGCAAAATAAAATAATTAATTGTAAATATTTAACAATCGCCAAAATACAAAAAAACATATTACATAATAATTCGACAAAGAATATAGTACAATGTATCGTTGTCCTTGTCTAGCATATTGGAAATGTCACATGAGAAACAAGGATAGTAGAGCTAGATAAATGATAGAAAAGTTACATGCTGTGTAAATATCTTTATAATGGGGGTAGTTGTACAAAATAGTACATAATTAAAATCATTACTATACACAAAGAAACGAACAATAAACGATATGATTTAGAAACATGGAATGTTTTTTTTTATTTACACTAAATACATTTATACAATCACTAATATACACTACATTAAATTGTTCAAAGGCACATTTGTATAGAACCATCTATAATATCAACTGTATTAAATTCTATTCTATCATAATCTACTAAGTTATACTATGAATCTTAGTACTCAATTTCATTTCTATACTTTCATTTTGGATAAAATAATAGGTAAGGCCATTTCTTATTGAAACAATACAAAAAGAAACGTTATTCTGCGATGCTGAGATGTCTGAAACATTCTTCACCTTAAAATATACGCTTAAAGCTTGTGTTGAAATTAAAAACAAAGCAAACATTAAAAAAAATATTTCAAAAAAGGAATTTCTTAATTCAAAAACTGATTCTACTAAGACTCATAGTAAATCTACTTATTTACATTTTTTTTTGGTTAAAATCACATAAGTGTGGTAAAAACTGTCTCCGTATCCTACGTCGTGGTCTATTTTGTATTGCTTTTGTCCCGGTCAATATATAACTTGACTTACATTACAGTCCTTTTATTTTGGGGCGTTCTTACGATTGCCGATTTACGGTATGAGGCTAGTAGTTGAACATAGGTAGGTACCTAAAGCATTTTATTGCAAACGTCAACTCGTTCATGTCCAGAGGGCTGGTTCTGGATGCTTTATATAGGAATAATACCAGAGATGTTGTAGAGAACCGAGTTGTAATCGTTATGAACGCTTAAGTCGGACACTCGGTCCACGTTAATTTACATCTATGGTTTTTGTACCTAAAGAAAGCAACTACGGTTCAGGACGCTTAGCCTATACCTAAACGTTCTTGCTTTTTTTTATGAATCGCCAAACAAAATTTATGGAAATGACATAAGCGATACGCATTATCTCATCTCCATACATTTTTTTTGGCGATTCTACAAAGATGCGAAAACGTTTAGGTTTTGGCTAACCCCCCAGGTTTGACTGGCATCCGGAAAGTTTACGAGCGATTAGCGATCATTGGCCAATACTTACGAACATACGTTTCCGAATCCGAGTTGAATTTCGCATCGTGAATCAGGGTCTAGACTCCGAAAATGCCCCTAAGCGATTCAAAGGACCAATGGCGTTATTGACGTTAAAATGTACATGAAACCTATTGAACTACATCCATACAAATTTCGATTCATACAAAAGGTTCGAGTCTTACCTAACTGGACTTGAAACAATCGTGTCCTGAGGCGTTCCTAACGAGCTGAGCTTAGCCAGGAATGTCGCAAGATACCCTGAGATCTGTTCAAACTTATAACCGTCAGATTTTAGTTCTTAACGTTCGGTTATTGCAACTTTGCACTGTCTTCTGTTTTTATGGGGAGGCAAAATTCTGATTATTTTCGTCTCGCGACTCCTTTAGCATGCCTCCCGGCTCCCTGACATCATATCAATAAAGATAAAACAACGGTGGACCAATGAAAAATAGAATCGACCGAGCACAGGCAATCGAAGCGATTCTATAGTTTCAAACACAGCTTAGCTCAGCCCTGGTAACGCAACTTAACCTAAACTGGGGTCTAACTCTCGAGCATCGTTTCACTCGTCGTTCGATGCTCGAGACTCGGGCCCTGGACTTGAAACACTCCTATTGTCATTAGCTAATCGTCCGAGCGGGACAGCACTATCGTCGCGCTCACTCCGGCGCGACGCGGTGCGTCAGGCGCGGGCTGCGGCGCGGCGAGGCGAACCGCTATGGCTTCAGTCTCTTGAAGCCTGCGCCATCTTGGCCGAGCTTCAGCTCCTCGTACAGAGTCGGGTCGACTTCTCTCTGCGTGGTGGTTCCAGGCTGGATCTCCTGTCTCCAGGCTGCGCTGTTGGATACGCCGTTGCCGTTGGCAGCGCCGTTAGGTAGAGTGCCCTGGAATGGGTGATCGGATAAAGTTTACTGTCAAAGTTAAAGGTATCTTACGGAGATCTAAAAAGGTGATAGATTGGATTGGACGTAAGTCGTTGTGGATCAGTGTTATCATTGCGCTTGCGATCGAGTTCAAAGTGTTTTCCTAAAAGCCTTTGAAATAAGTTTTCTGTTATCCACAACTTTTTTGACAAATTCTCGATATACCATACATGTCCAACATAGTTTTGGATAGACTATCTGTAAGCGGTGAAACAGGCCCTTGATCTAGTAACTAAATATTAATACGCGAGCGGAAAAAATGTACCCCCTTTAAAAAATAAGCGTAGAGGTAAAAGCGTGAGCGTCCGTAGCCCTAATGGGTAAAGACCTTTGGGTCGCACTTGAGAGGGTGCAGGTTCGAACCCCGGTGGAGGCGTGTACCAATGAGATATTTTCCGACCTCAAGTACATATTACGGATGCTCATTGCCGTGGGAGAGCCATACTTCGGCACGAATGGGCCGGCTCGACCCGAGACAGCCTCACAGATCTGGCGTGAAACCATATTGTACTGTGTTTGGTTCAGTGGGTGAGTTTACCGGTTGGCCCAACTTCCCTATTCCCCCCTATCCCTATTCCGTCATAAAGGCTGGCAACTCGCTTGAGACTCTTCGGATGTTACGAGTGTCTAAGAGCGACGGCAGTTGCTTTCCATTAGGTAACCCGTCTGCTCGCTTGCCACCTAAAATATCATAAAAAAAGAAATCATAATTCGTCTATAATCATTAAGTATTTGAATTAGTCATGGTTCCATAACTCTTAGTGCAAAATTTTAATATTCTGCATTTATGAAAGTCAGTACAACATACACGTAACAAAGCAATTTTTAAACTAAACAGAACTACGAACACGAGCGGCTAAAAGGTACAACTAGTTGGAAGTTCGAACAAGGGGTTTAACATAACAGTTTCAGCGGGAAAGTTAAACAAGATAATTAACATTAATATTACAGTTAAGGTTGAACCAACTGAACGAAACTGAACATGGCTGTTAACTTTTATTGTATTCCAAATGTTAAAGGTAATATGTATGATAATAGCGATATAATTAAAAAATGAGAAAGTTGTATTGCGGATATATTGTATTTGTCTATAAAAAGGTGAACCAAATATTAAACATCTATCCTTTAACAAAAATGAATGAAGGGCTGCAAACCTTAAATTATAAAGAGTTAGAAAAACTGATAACAATCCCCAAAAAAATAATAATTAAATAAAAACGCATACCCATATACACTCATACTCAAACACACACAAACACGCACATACACACACACTCTTATACACACACATAATATATACATATATAACGCAAACGTTGTGTTTAGTTAATTAATTTTTCGTGGTGTTTCTTTCTGAACTTGCAACTGAAAACGCTGTGTCACCTACTAAGGTACATGAATCATATCTTTTATCTACTTATGTTAATCTCTGTAAGTTCTTAATGTATGTACTGTTTGGTGTCTTTACAACAATTAAAAAAAAGTCGTTTTTAACTACTCTATAATAGTTATCATATTGGTCCGGAGTTTATTTATTTTAGAATGCAGATTATATTAAACTTTAACTTGTGGTGAGAAAATAAACAACTTTATTATTATTACATCAATTTCTAGACACGCGACAGCGTTTCAGTCAAGTTCAAGCAAAAAGGAACAGACAGCAAGCGCCGAGGGTAATTGAATTATACTAGATAACGTAGATGTTACCAGGAATTTCATCCATTCAGAAATCCAAGTAGCCGTAAGAGAGCCGTGCTTGGACATCGGCTAATTGCCGGAGAAATATAATGACCTCATGGAAAATCTACGCGAATAATGCGTGCGTTTAATTCGACTGACTGAGTTTACTGGAGGGCCCATCTACTTATTTTTCCGAATTCTAGTAAGTGCCTGTTTCACATCTTAATGTTAAAGTTTCTGTTAGGCTATGCACGACTTTTTTTGATAGATCCTCCATACAAAATCTGTCAAATAAAGTTTTTACTCTAGGTACTAGTACACTCTTAAAAGGTAGATAGGGACACATGTATATATAGATACAGGGTCACATACGATCCTTAAAGTTTTATCACTTACTTTTGTTACATCCTGTATATAGCATTAACTTTATCCAAAACCCGAATGTCAATTAGCAAAAGTGATTGACTTACGTTTCCTGGATTCTCCGGGTTGGGTTCCCGCAAGTAGCTGGGGTTCTCGAAGGCGACTCCGCCCTGAGCCTTTAGCTTCAGCAACTGAAACAGTAATTATAGATATCGATTTTAACATTATTAAATAAATTCATACTTCCAAACTAATATTATAAATACCTTATCGAGTATGTTCGTTTGTGTGTGCTTTCTTTACGCCCTAATGAAGCAACCAATCAACTTGATTTTAAACTCAGTTGAAAGGATGGTTAGTGACATAGGCTAATTTTGGTCTAAGCAAAACAGCACGTTCATCAGGAAAGGTTTACGAGATTTTACCGCGATTTTTGAACTTACGTGAGCAAAGTTGCGTCCAAAAGCCAGTCGTTTGATGAAAAGTAAAGAAACACTTGGTCGGATTATCAGATTTATGTCAGGGGATAAGGATTGTTCGAACAATTATTTGGGCTAATCCGCTTTGTGCGGGCTTTAAGAACCGACCTACATTCACCGTGTACTGGTTTTGTTATTCACTTTTTGATTTTATGAATTGGAATTGTTCATTTATATTGGCAACACACATATATTTTACTGGCAACATAACTTCTAGATTTCTGATAAACACAAAATGGCGTATACAAAATGTTGGTATGGATTTAATGTAACTTGGCTTTCATAAAATAAATAATGTGAGCGAGTAAATAGCTAATATATAGTAATAATAGTACCGCCACAGTTTTAATTGTAATTTTTAATAGGTGTGTATTGGAATAAGTGCTTTGGGTAAAAAGCCTAAGGCTGATTTTAGACAGCGACCTCTTGCTAGCCGTCAGCATCGACAGCGAAGGCGGGCGTCTCGTGCTGACGGCACTATCCGCGCTGGTTGACCGAGATGTATGAAAATCTAGTCGTAATAGGGAATATGCGTGTAAAACAAAATTTATTGAATGCGAATTATTACGATAGTGGGTTCAAAGATATACAGAATGACAAAAAAACTCTGAATTCTGTTGATAAATAACTAAGATATTAGCGATATAAGTTTTCTACCCATCTCTTTCTTTTGAAACGTAATTTAGTATGAACGTTGTATGCAGCTTATGGAATTTGACGTCACAATTAATATCGGATCTCTCTTTCTGTCTACTTCAAAGACTTGTAACTTTGTTGTTTTCAATTTTATCAAAAAACTGATTGGACTACATCGTTTTTCAATAACGTAAGATTTATTTAATTAAATGATAAAAAACCATGCATATTCCCTATTAGGCTGTGAGTCATTACTATAGGTAGATAATATTATTGTTTGTCTTAAGCTATAAATATTGTATAACTTACAGGACCGATATATAATTTTACAAAGGTCCTTTAAATAAAATTGATTAAAAAAAACACTGCATCGTGACGCGGCGACACGCGTAGATGTGCATTTCTGTATAATTAAAAAACGCATGATTATCTATCAACGGGTCAGGCCACGGTGTGATTGACCATATAGATCACACTGCAATGTAAACTGACCTTAAACAGTGGAGTATCTGTAGTCGTCAAATAAATTCTCTTCCGCGTCAGTTGAGTTCGGAAGCATGATTTATAAATGACTGGCCGTCAGCCAATTCGTTGTCGGTCGAAGTGGTTAACCACCTTCATTGACTGTTTGAACTGGTTAAGGGTTGAAAGTGATACGTATATGATACTCTGTTTGGTTAGATACCGCCGATTTATGTGGCAGTTAAGCAATTTTTTAATGATATTTAGGGGGCAGTGGACAGACGGGTTACCTGATGGAATGCAACTGCCGTCACCCATGGATACTCGTAATATTCGAAGCGTCGCAAGTACGCTGCCGGCCTTAATGAGGGAATAGGGAATGGGAATAGGGATAGGGGGGATTAGGGAAGTTGGGCCGTCAGTAAACTGATTTACTGAACGAAACACAGGACAATGCCGTTTCGTGACAATTTTCTGTGAGGCCGTGGTATCACGGTTCGGTTGAGCCGAAGCATGGCTCTTCCACGACAATGAGCATCCGTTTTATGTACTTGACATCGGAAGATGTCTCTTTGGTACACGCCTCCACCGGGGTGTAAACCTGCACTGCTGAGTGCGAACCAAAGGTCTTACCTATTAGGCTACGGGCGCTCTAACTCTGAGTAATATAATAGGTAACTTGTCAAATACCTCTCCTATTAAGTAGTAGGAGAGGTATTTGATTTATTAGTTCCTTATTGGTAAGTACCAATAAGGAACTGCAGACCATTCATTTTAAAAACTGTATAACTTAAAAAGCTGTAAAGCGCTCTACACACTCCAAGGTCCAATTCACGCGTAAATACATTTCAAATTAATAATAATAAATAAATTATTTATTTTTTCACCACAAATGAGTATGATTATAATATTGGACTTAGACTATATTGTTATCTTAGATTATTGTGGGAGACTGGTGCCTAAACTGGGCAAAGCCTACAGGCTTGAAATACATTTCAGGACACCAGGCCCAAACCTTAAACATAGAGTTTACACAGTCGTTGTTTATAGGTTACTGTGTATGTATGTTAGTGTGTGTGTACACATACACAATAAACATACATACACAGTAACATATAAACAACGACTGTGTAAACTCTATGGGGGGTGTGTGTGAGTGTGTGTGTGTTAATGTGTGTCTGTATGTTTGATAGTTGTGCTAGTGTATGAGTGGTGTATAAGTGTAAGGACAGATTGGTTTTTGATTGATTGAATCGATGTTGATTTGACTTTAATTGCATTAGACGTCATGCAAGGTACATTTAAGTCTGTCGTTCCGTACATTATCTATATCATTATATACAATCCTTTGTCGTGAACTATATGCATTTAGAATTCAACGTACAACCAAAACCACTGTAGGAACATGAAATTTGGGGGGAGAGTTCTCCGTATGAAGAATGTGACAAATTTCGAAAAATCCTTTCTCATTAGGAAGAAATTTTTGGAAATTAATCTTCTAAGGGGGTAAAAAGTGGAGTTAAATTTAGTATGGGAGATCGTGATTCCGTGGTCCAATCTTATTTAAAATTTGCAAAAATATTCTTTCATAAATTTTATGGAAGAAGTCTTAGAAGTTCCTTACTAATATGACAAATGTGAAAGTGAGTCTATCTGTCTGTCTGAAACCACTTCACGGCCAAACGGCTGAACCGATTTTGCTGAAATTTGGTATGGAGATACTTTGAGTCCCGCAGGGGGACATAGAATACTATTATCGCGATAAACGAATTCTTGCGCAACAGAGTTGCCTGTCATCATAATTTGGGTTACGGGTGCCAAACAACGGATATATCCTGTTATACTATACACATATTTAAGATTCTTACTATATGATACACACATTTAATACACATCTAAGACCAGGGAACATTGAAAAACTTTTTGTTCCGTCGGCGGGATTCGAACCCGCGATCCCCGGCGTAAGCTTACGTGCTTACAAACCGAGCCACAGAGGTCGCCAAAGCTTAAATCTTTAACATGCATTTTACTGTATAATATTGTGACTGAGCTATGCAAAAAGATGTCCGTTCTCTGCCATCTTATGAAGCTGCTTTAAAATGTCACGTCGCCAACATAAATCAGTTTAGAAGCGTTTTGCGACAGGTTCAGCATTATTTATAAATACGTTATCATTGTATTGTGAAGGGTAATTTACTTTTATAGTATATGAAGATGTGAGTAGATGAAGGAGATAAGTAACTAGTAGATTCTTAGGGGGCAAGCGAGCAGGCGGGTTACCTGATGTAAAGCAACTGCCTTCGCTAATGGACACTCGTGACATCCGAAGATTCGCAAGTGCGTTGCCGGCCTGATGAGGAAATATGGATAGAAGAATTAGGGTAGTTGGGCCACCGGCAAACTCACTCACTGAACGAAACATAGCACAACGCCGTTTCACACTAGTTTTCTGTGACGTCGTCGTATCACTCCGGTCAAGCTGGCCCATTCGTGCCGAAGCATGGCTCTCCCACGGCAATGAGCATCCGTATAACGTACTTGAAATCGGAAAATGTCTCATTGGTACAGGCATCCACCGGTTTTTGAACCTGCACCCTGTCGAGTGCGAAGCAAAGGTCTTATCCACTAGGACTACGGACGCACTAGGGCCGTTATTATAATCATCATTCCACATTAACAAAAATTCTGTTTATTCCAACGGCCGAAGTATTATGATGTGGCGAGAGCGAAATTTTGTCAAGTCGTAAAAAAGATCGTTCTGGGCTCTTTACGAGGTGAAAAACAGTGAAATTTTCCGTTGATAATTTCCGAACAAACAACTGCCGTCCCACGGGGCGAATCGTGTTAAATAATAATGCTGAAAATCATGAAAATTGTATTCATGGCCGTCCTTATCTTTTGGGGTCGTTTCAGACCACAACGGAACCCGACGATACGGGTATATGTGTTTCGAAATTGTGTTCAAAATTCGTATTGAATTGACAGACGTCGATTACGTGATGTCATGCAAGTGACATTGAAATCTGTCAATTCCATATATAATTTAGAAATGCATATACGCGTATCGTCGCGTCACGTTGCGGTGTGATTGGACCTCTAGGGCCAGTTTCCATTGTAACGTGACGCGTAGTTGCTGTGAAGTGCGGAAGACGCGGGTAACTAACATTTTATGACATGGTGGCAATAATTTTCATTACCTTATATTTAAATAACATCAAAACCTTTAACTAGCCTATGTAACGACACATAAAATTGTTTTTTTATCGTTTTCCTGGTCATAAAGCCTCGCCATAAATTCAATAATGTCAGTCATCAGGCAATGTTTAAATTGTTACCTACCCACTTCATCCACTTACGTTTTCATGTGTTTTTGACATACTTTTAATTAATGTCCATGTAGTTTTTAAAGCTTCTCTCAAGATAAGCCCTAACTAATATTATACACCTAGACTTAAACTAAGGCTATATAAGAGTAGTCGATGCTTTCAAATGACCTAAAAGCGAACGCCGGTAACAGGTCAACTAACTTAGCAAAACTAATTCAAGATGTCTGATGGACATATTGGTAACTCACTTGAAATCAACATTTTAGATTTTCACACTGGTTTATATTCGAGTATGTTTTGTGAGGGTTTTGTTTTGAAGACTCTGTGACTACAGAACCCGAAGGTTCAAAACGCGACCCTATAAGTTCTTGTCCGACAGATACCAATAATAAATACACTTATATAATAAAAGTACTTTTCTGACAGATAGTCTATATATTAATACGCGAGCATAAAACTTTGTACCCCTTTTTACTAAAGACGCGTAGACGTAAAAGCATGAAATTTCTCCCAGTTATGGTTGATATGGAGGAGCTTGGAATACCAATAATATTTTAAATATGCTTTTATCTTATACATTTTTAATAAAGAAAACGCTACGAAGACTACAACACGTACACTACGATATTTTGACATGACACGATAATCATACAAAAAATATTCTAGTGTTGACGTAAATATCAACTATAACCGGGAGAAATTTCATGCTTTTACGTCTACGCGTCTTTAGTAAAAAGGGGTACAAAGTTTTCTGCTCGCATCTGTGTTTATTTTTTCAACCCCTAACTACTGATGTACGTAAATCATACGTAGCTCAGACGGTTTTTCGTTATGTCCGATATACAAGTATTAAGTAGATACGTAGTTAACGAATCTTAACTTAATTTTAAGTAACCTATCTTGCCAGTTGCTACAAAACGTTGTGTTGAGATGCAATTAATACTTAAAATTAAGTTAAAATTTAGTCACCTACTTATCTACTTAATACGTGTAAACCAGACATAAATAATTTAAATTTTTGAGGGAATTTGTTTGCGTTTTTTTTCTGGTACACGCCAGTCACGCTTGCCCTTGTCCCTGCAAATGTCGCGGCCATTTTGCACAAAATCGTGCATCTGTCGGGCTACTTCTAGGTGGTCTCGCAAATTATCGCCGCGCGTGATTAAAATGACAATAACTCTAAAATGATATTTAGGGGCCGTGTATAAAAACTATCTCATTTATAAAATAAACTAACAAAATAAAAATTAATTACTTTAAGTTTGCCACGTAATTAAATTTAAGTCGGGCTTAACGATTTTTGCCCGGTTGATGGTAAAAAAGACTTAACAAAAATAGCTGTGAATAATCTGAAATATTTTAATTTAACTTAAGTAAATCTATTTTACTCAACAGCATTTAAAAATTAAAATATTCAACCATACAAGTTTTTACTCCACAAGCTTCACCAAAACGGTATCGTATGTCTCGAACACTTGTGCCGAATTTCAAACCTTTATTCATTCATATTCATATTTTTATTTGCTTCAAAAGTGGTACAATTTGGTCTTATAATTTATCTTTCATAGATCTACACTTTTCACTAATATAATAATAGCATGCAAATCCATAGGTTACATAGGTTATAATTTTAAATACCTATTCATAATTTCATTCAGATTAATTCTACATAGTAATATAATTAATTGATACAATAATATTAAATAATAATAATTTACTTTTCTTACAAGTCATAATCTTACTAGCTAATAATAAATACATTATATTTAGTATTATGATGATACTAATATTTTAATGTCAATCTTAATATATATAATTCTTCTGTGAGTGTGTATTTCATTGAACTTCTCTTAAACGATTGGACAGATTTTGATGAAATTTTTTGTGTTTGTTCAAGGGGATCTGAGAATAGTTTAGATTCACAAAATAACTCGGCAGGACAACGTCTGCGGGGCTAACTAGTAGAATTATAGATTTTTAAGTCATTGAGAATTTCTGAGGAATTGAGGAATAATAATTATTTATCTCAAGGCATTTAGTCATTACTTTCTTGAACTTCTTATAAGGTAGGAATTTTATTGTTGACGGAGCTTTATTGTAAGCATGTATACACATTGCATAATATTGTTTATTAATGGACAAACGTGTGTTATAGAGCAATGAGAATTGGCTGTAGGCTAGGTCTATGGTGTTTCCTAAACACATCGTGCAAGTTACAACAGGAAAGATATAACTATATTTAGGGCCGGTTTCACCGTTTACAGATAGTCTATTTCTTTGATATATACAACTTTATTTGACAGATTTTGTATGGAGAATCTGTCAAAAAAGTTGTAGATATCCTAACAGAAACTTTAACAGTAAGCGGCGAAGTTGAGCTCCAGGAGCTGCTGGGTCGACAGATGCGCGTATTATGACATCACGCTCTTAGAGCGACGGGATCCTTCAACTCCAACTCGCACACGAAGGATCCCGTACCAGTACAGAGTAAGAAATTGGATAAACGCATTTTTGAAACTTTGAAATGAATGTATAAAAAAGTTTAAAATTTATGTAAAAAAATGAAAACATTTAAAAAACAAAGTCATGAAATAAAAATAAGTTAGGAATCGAAACACAGCTTCGACGAAATTAAGCAATCACCCTACTTGATCCGCCACGCCGGTGATGACAAATGCGTCGAATTTATCTTTATTACTATCCATCCTATTATGGAACGAAGACGCAGAAAACATATTTATTGTATTAGAGCAGGTGGCTCTAATACAATAAATATGTTTTCTATTTAAAGACAGATAGACAGACGGACAGACATCAAAGTCTTAGTAATAGCGTCCCGTTTTTACCCTTCTAAAAAATCGGCGGACAGTGGCGAGTATGCCCTGAACACAATCGTGTACGCCTGTCATCGTCTGTACGATTATGAAGAGAAGCCAGTTGTAGACCATTAGCTAAGCTTCATCCACTCTTGTCTTATCAAGCTATCCAGGCGTTTATCGTCAACACAGACATATGTAGCGAGCTAAGCGCTCGTCCTCACGCCCCAGTTCATATGTGGGCGCCGACTTATATTTTCTCAGCAAACAGCTCTAATGTGTCTTAGCGAAATGCACTGGAGATGCTGAATCGCTGACGTAATAGAACACGCGGTTAACACTGATAGCTCGACTGACACAAAAGGAGAGCCTTGTTTTTACTCGACATTTCCAAAAGGAGGATCTTGTTTTTTTTTATTTTTTTATGATATTTAGGGGGCAAGCGGGCAGACGGGTTACCTGATGGTAAGCAACTGCCGTCGCTAAAGGACACTTGCGACATCCGAAGAGTCGAAAGAGCGTTGCCGGCTTTATGAGGGAATAGGGAATGGGAAGAGGGCTAGGGGATTAGGGAAGTTGGGCCACCGGTAAACTCACTCACTGAACGAAACACAGCACAACGCCGTTTCACGCCAG
>JAOTAV010065158.1:0-14234 GCA_026546445.1 Cyclargus thomasi | reverse complement strand
ATATGTGTATAGTATAAAAGTATTAAATATATTTCCGTTGTCTGGTACCTGTAACACAAGTCCCTCGGGTACTTACCCCGTGGCCAGACTGACGTGGTGTTAAGCATCCATAGATATTATTATCATCTTGCAAGAATCTACACAATTTAATGACACAAGTCAACAAGTTGATTAAAGGCTATCATAGAGCATAATAGGCAAGCGAGGGCGAGGGTGCCCTTTATAGAGGCTCTCGCCGAGACAGAGCGAGACCGCCCAAGTGCGAGAGTGTAAATGGTTGCACTCGCCTCGTCTCGCCTGTCAGCCGCTTGCGAAACTCTCGCCCGAGAGTTCTCGTCGAGTCGTCTATGTACGCCGATTATGAAAAGGATTCTCGAATGCCTAAGAACAGTAAGGATATTTTTCCAAAACAAAAGAAAAATTCGCAATACTTCGTCCCGCGTCCATCTTTGTTGTTTGAATCCCTTCATTCAGCTCCTTGTCATTACACTCATTGGTGCTTATTCCCTTGATTAAGTAATCGCTTGTTTGACCGTTCACTCAATTGTATGTTACAAATACAAAGTACAATGCAGATGCGACAATGATTTTGATGGAATGATTTATATTTGCCCACCAGACCATTGTTCGCTAATACAACGACCATAATTGACCATAACAATCAATGCATTGAGGGAATGATTCAACAGATTCTTTTATTGATATTTAAAGACATAAGTAGATCAAGCAGATAACTAATATTTTAAAAACTCCCGGAGTTAATGGACGCCATTAACCCGAAAAATTAATTTAAATTCAAATATTGTGGGTTTGATGTATAGATAGATAGGCAAACTAGATAATAAAAGCAACAAGTAAGGTAAGTTACAAGATTTTTCAAAATGTTATGGGAAAAAATTAGAAGATACTCGAAGGTTGCAAAATGTTAGTTATCCACTTCTTCCACTTATGTCTCATTTTTGTCGCAAGTGCGTGTGGCGGCCTTTTTTATGATGAAATAGAGAATGGTAGTGAGGAAAGGGGAATAGGAAAGTTGGGTTAAACTCACAAAAAACAGAAACAGAACTGAGGCATTTCCACAACATACTACAAAATCATTACTCTAGTGTGTGTGGGTTTATAGGGTGGAAAACATTATGGCTCGTTGTATGAAAACCGTTTGGTACACTATCGCGAAAGAAACCGCGGGCAGCAGCCCCTATAAAAACCAATTAGCAAAATTACTAAGAGCAATTGATTTTGACACTTTTCTTACAAATTATTACTAATTTTGCATAACAGTAATTTTTTCTCTAACATTAAATTGAAAAAAAAATATATATTAAAGTAACTATTTTATCAAAACTATTTTTTAAAGTACTAAAATGTATTGCAGAGCACCTTTGTAATATTCGGGAAGGCGAAGTCTGCCTATAAGTTGTAGCTCTACTAAGTTGATTAGGTTCTAGAGCATTAATTGGAAATCAAAAACATGAATTAAAGACAGGCTCAGTTTGTAGGTATTTAAACGATAATATTATTATAAGAAAAAAAAAATCCTTTATAAATATTAATATTGCTAGTGATTCGAACGAGATATTGCTAATTCTTTTTCAAGAGGTACTTTTTTAATTAAAGTGGCGTAAAACAAGTTCGCACCAAATACCAATCAATTAATAAAGTTGATGAAAGGGTCTTTATTCCCGTAAATATCATATCGAATATTGAAAGTGGAAAACTTCTTCCCTTAACTGGGATATATTTGTGGTTGAACCATTTCTTTCTGTTAATTCTCTATCTGCAGCTCGCACATAGGAAGCGCTCTAAGAAAGTACTCATTATACCATACGATTTCGAGGGTCATTTTCCCTTACAAAATGACGTGTAACAAGACGAAGGAAGTTAGTGTCCCGACATTCAAGCGATCGGGCCTTCCGATTTCAAGTGCCCTGTCAATCAGGTAACTGGGCGAATGTAGCGAGCTCTTAGCGAGCTCTCAATGTCTACTACATGCCAGTAGTACATTTTACGGAAAAACTATAGGACCTTTAGATTTGGGCTTTAGCATAGTAATTTAAATGTATGACTAGATGTGTTCGGTTACAATAAAATAAAATATTACCATTTTTTTCTTTAAGAGATCACATATAATCATCTAATCATAATATATAATCTTTTAATAAAAAAGAATTTATATTTACTGGTTTTACTTTTTTTCTTAGAAACGCTTTAATTTTAAAAGCCCACGATATTGTAAACTTCAAAATAAACATAGTAACAAAGTAAGGTGTGTATAAAATATTCAAAGTATTTGTATTATTATTTTGGAAAATAACAATTAACATAAGTTATTCGAAGCACGTAAGGAACGTTAGCACGCCACGTGCGTAACTCTTTGGGTTTTTACGCTGTTTTGATTCACATGAAAATATAATTACACACAGCCTGCATGTTTAATTGTTTATATTTTTATTTATTACATTTTTTATCATTAGCGGGAATTAATGTTATATTTATTTTCAAATGAGACAGTGAAAAAGGAGAACTAGAAAGTACTATCTTCCGACCGAACCGACTCTATATCACGCCTCGTGTATCGCGGGCACAATGCCCGGGACGCTGTCAAGCCAGTATTTCTGATTTCGTGCAGATAAAACTAGTCTCCTCTGTAAGCTAGTAGTGCTATTAAAATCGTTGACAAGCCAATGTCATCTACCCAAGACAAGTAAAGAGTACTATCTTGCTAGCCTGGCTTAAAAAGCTAGAGACGCATTTAATAAGTTTACGCAAGTGTCACTCATGATACAGATACATTTAACGAGTTCTTAAGTTTACGCAAGTGTCACTCATGATATAGATGCATTTAACGAGTTCTTAAGTTTACCCGAGTATCACTCATAATAGAGTTATATATTATTATAGATACATTTAAAGAGTTGTTATGTTTACGCGAGTATCACTTATACTAGAGCTGCATTTACAAGCAATAAAGTAGTATTTAAATGTTTCTCACAGAACAGAGGTCAGTGACCGATGATTATGGAAGCTAGGGCAACCACAAAGCCTGACCTAGATGCTCATCCTTAAACAAAACAAATAAATAAATTTATTTTAAAAGTGTGACTAATATGTTATTGTTTTTTAATTGTGTATTAGTCAGAGCAGACTTCTCATTGTAACGATCGACACGATTCGAGCTACGAGTTCCGACCCCCACAGTCTTCCAGCTTCTAATAATAATGACTACTGTAGCGGTCCCCCCCACATTGGTGGATTTGGCTTAAAAACCCTGAATACGCCGTTGATGCCGAGATACCTAGGACCTTCAATAATAGCGTATTGTCCGTTTTAGGACTTAAGGGCTCCTTATTCCGAAACTTGGACCGCCGTACCGTAGTAAAGACGATGCTCACGCTTTTTGTTGGTATTTATTTAGGAATCAACATTTGTAAAATAGCACTTAATTATGAATTTAAACGAGTTCTAATAGATAAATACTTAAACTAAAGATTGGTACTAAAATTGGTTCCATTAGTTTAATCTTTTAGCTGTAAATTTGAAAATGTTTAGGAAAGGAGGCACCTTGGTTTTTTTTACAAATTTCACTCTGATATAATATCAAGTAACACTTTTTTTTCAGAATATTACGTCAATTTAAAACAGTTTTAAAGTATTGATTTCAAAGACGGCATTAAACGGATAAGGCGCACTTAAGTTTTTTTATTTATTTTATCTATTAACAATTTTATTTCATTTAATCCATTCTTATATAAATAGGAACGGTTTTTTTTGCCGGTCCTTCCATCACGCCCAAATGAAGGAACTTGATTTTTTGGCATAGAGTTTGTTAAAATTATGCAGGATAACATAGGCTTCACATAACTTAGACTACTTTTGGTCTTAGATAAACATCATCATCGTAAAATATCCGTTATTTGAAGCGAAGCCGCAAAGAAAAGCTAGTTGGCAAATAAACTAACCAATCAACAACACTAAAAACACAAAAAAAAACCTTCACACCCGGGCATAAGTCAAGTTAGAAGTGTTATCGACGTAATAAGTCCAGGCGGCGCCGACGGGGAACGTGATATCATGCAGTTGCCTCTCGCCGCACGAGCGCCGAATTACTTGACGTCAGAGAACAGAGGTTACTATCAGAGTAAACCTACATAGAGTAAGGCTACTCCCGTGTTTTTTCCGTTTGACATAACAAAAGACGTTCTGGGTACAGGGTTGTCGATTATCACATCGATATATGCATTTGAAATTATATGTAGTTAAATTATTTTTAGGCTGATTTTTAACTAACGCGTACGGTCGGCGCTGATGGCCCGAGACGGAGTATGGGGCGGAGGAAGTGGGTTATCTCCGGCCCAATTTCGTGATATACCGCCTAGCGCCTACCGTTTTAGGATTGTAAATTTAGCAGTCTCATATTAGTCAATATAGGTCAATAATGGTTTTCCTTACAAACATAGAAATGTATTGAATATACAGAGCAGCATTACATTATACGTATGACGCACACATACAAACCGCGCCGTGTCAGTTTGTATGAAGATGCCTTACTGGATAGTTCTGTTTATTGTGTTACAACTTACAGGGTTGTCAACTATATGCAATCTGTATGTGGTCTAAGGACACGGTGGGTTCCGATGTAACGATGGAGTAACGATGAAGTATATTAGAGAGCGTCTGCAACTCGTTACGTGCTCTTGGATGAGGGACGATCATCGATGAGCGAACGCGATTTAGTAGCGCCATAAGGTTTTTATGAATAACTACACAAATTTTGCTTCAGTATGCTTTGCTGAGATGGAGTTTAGGATACCGCCTATTTATTTCCTCCTTAACGGGAATTCAGAAACTAATTGTCTAGTATAAGATACTGATTCGACAGAAAACTGTACGCCAAATTGATGACAAATATTTTCGGTTATTAGAAAAAGCTCCTTGCTGCTTTTGTAGAAAAAAACCCGGCTAAATGCGAGTTAAACCCGCGCACGAAGGGTTCCGTATCAGGAAGGAGCAAAAAATTGAGAAAATGCGTCCCTGAAAGTTAAAGCGATTTAACAGTTCACGTCCTATCAAAACACCAAAAACTGGCAGATTACTTTTCTTGTATGAAAGCTTTCCCTAAATATTTATTTTGTTTTTTGTATTTTTTGTGATAGCGGCAACAGATATACATAATCTGTGAAAAAGTCAGCTAACTATTGAGATACAGTCTGTAAACAGACAGACATTGTCATTAAAACTGAAAGAGTGACAACTTGACAATTGAAAACCCTACAACTGGGATAATTTGTATCCTGCATCTAAAGATTTACAGCTCATAAGCAACCAAACTTACTATGATGTTTCAACAGGCTACTTGTACACAATTTTTGTTGTGTACAAGGACAATATATGAATGTTACCAACCAAGCTATATCATACAATCACTGCATAGTGTTGCCATGCTCAGAGTATGCTCTCTAGACCCACTATGCTCACCCTGCATTCTCCGAGCGTCCCATGGTGGTGCAGCCGTACACTACTATTATAACTTATTGACAGTTACAGCTAAAGTATACTTGTGTATGTACTCCGATACTCCTGACCAATCAGAGTACAGAGAATTTGGATTTTTTTTTCCAAACAAAACTTATGACATATCTGCTCTTTTGGTTCTATGTGCAATGTTTCCTTTTTATAATTTTAACCATAGTAAACTATGTAGTTATAATACCTTGATATATGCAATATCTCCACTAAATAAAAATTTCAATTGAATACAACTAACCATTTGAAAATAAGAGCAGAACTAGTTTTTAATCAAAAATCTAGGTTAAAGGGAACTATTATTTTTGAAATTAAAAACAGCTGGTTAGTTGATGTTTGTAGTAAATAAAAATGGCATAAATTATCACTAAAAGATAATATAGTGCAAAAAGTAGTTTCTTTAGATTCCAGAGGCGTGCAGAATATTTTTCCTAAAATAATTAATAATATACGTAATATTATTACCTCGTCGTTGGAGTAGGGACGATGCGTGAATTTCTTCCTCCATGGCGTACCGCGCACAACTGTTAATAAATGCGGATTAGTTATAATAATTTGTGAGTAATCACTTCACCAACGACATGAGCAAAGGCGTGAATTTGTATAGAGTGAATGAGCAAAACACGCAGTCCGCATAATTTAAATTTAAATTATTAAACGCATGAGAATACGCAAATGTGCCACCGATTTATTTACGCTTTCTATACGTTCAGTTTCCATAGGAACCATGATGAAATAATAATTTTTAGTTACGTATTTACTAATTTACTGCATTTTATTTACAAGTAATTAGTGAAGAATACAGAAATTAAACAAATTATTGTAACGTTAAATGGATACCTTTAGCTGAAGATAATAAACTGCATTTTCGGAATTGTCACGAAATCATCATTTTGTTTGGATAAGCAACATTCACTTTAATCATTTCCAGCACTAAATATTCATAAAAGTTAATATTATTTATTCATTTTATAAATTTTAAGATCGCACGCAAATTACTATCATACCTAATGTAAATAGTATTTGATTGGTAATTTGATGGCAGTCTTCTTCATCTTCATCGTAATCATTTTCATTTTGCCACCCAAGTTGAAAAAAAAAATTAGCGCACTGACAAGTGACAATTTGTTGGGTCGTAGTAGTGAATTTAATTAGAAGTTAAAAAAATGTTATAAATTTAGGAATAATAAGTAAAATGGCCAAATCTTTTAAATAATTTCAGGAGTTAAGGTTTTATCACAAGCTTTAAGCAAAATTTAAGCAACATACAGGCTGCTGTAAGAAAAATGTATTAAAGGAAGTATGCATGGTGACTGTACGAAAGATTTAGCCACTGAGAGAGGTAATAATATGCTTGGCCCGGTAGCTTGACTATACCAATACCACACCGGCCTGACTCAAGCCGGAGCCTATGTAATTGATTTTCAAATACATAGGCTCCGGCTGTAAATGATTTTTGTGGGTGTATCTCGAAGCCTGCGTTCCCGTTTTACGTTTGGGTTCCTGTACACCCAGTAAATATATCCGTGCTGAAAGCGTTACTTTTTCATTTCTAGGTGATATAGCAGCATTTGAGCAAGATGAATATTCGAGTTTTATATAAGTTTTATATAGGCTGGAGTATAATAATAATAATTATTTAATTCAGGCAAAAAACCCATAAAATAGTGAATACACATATAAAAAAATGAAATGTAAACGTTAATATGAGGTTATTTTAAGATTTGTGTAGTGTCAACTGTGGCAGGTATTACTGGATTTATTGGTTGCCACAGTGTAATATTATCATTATAGAAATCAATAAAAGTTTCTAGATTTAATTTGTTTTATTGCTTTATTCATCTTTTTAAATAAAAAGATGTATTTAATAAAGCTTTCTTCTTGCTGTATTAATTTTTTTTAGATGTTAGGTCTCAACTCTCAACGCTTTGGGCTTTGCACATTAAATTTTAAAATAATTACTCTAGCATCAAGTTTGGCTTCAATTTTAAAAAACAAAACTTTTTTTTATATATTCCATTCTCTTTGTATACAACTGTCAAATGTCAAATTTGCCAAGTCCCAAAAAAACAAAAAACCAATAAATTTGTTTGTTGCGCAATACCAGCTACATAAACAATTAATAAAAATTTGCAGTTAATTTTCCCATAAAGTTAAAAATAGCCATACTCATCTGTGAAATTTACGTTTGCGATGGCTCAAGATAGTTTCATGAACCAAATTCGCTCATTTTTGGGCATACCGACAGAACCTCCTAGAAACGACTTTAGAAATCCCATTTGGGGCTCCGATGATGATGACGATGATGTTGACGAGTTGTACTCAAGAGACCGAATGGAAAATTTTAGCGACCCGCTGCAAATGCATAGAGAATTCTTTCAACAGATGCACGAGATGTTCAGTAACTTTGGAACTTTGTTCGGCGAAATGGGGTCGTTTTTTAACGACGAAAACTTTCATTCCCACGGTACAATGACCATCGTGCCTGAAATTGAGGAACACAAAGAAAATTTTGATAGCAATCGCATCAGAGATTACTACCTTAAGCCAGGCTTCCAGAAACCTAAGCACGGTCAGCCTAAGGAGGACGTCGATTTGGACGGCAAAATAAGTTCCAATGAAATCTCTGACATGCTCCAACTGAAGGATAGGCAGCCCAACTCCCCGTCTTCATTTAATGGAGAAATATTGCCTGGCAGGTCAGTGAGAAGAACAATAATAACCACAAGCATCACAAAGCCAGACGGCACCATAGAGACAAGGAGGATTGTTAAAGATGGAAATGAAGTATTGGAGGAGACCATAACATCCACGGATTCATTGAGAGGTCCGTACAATCCCAGCACGGGTCCAATTGATGCCTCTCATATCTTCTCGCAGCTGTCCTCGTTTTTCCGGAACTTTCACTAACATTTACTCATACACTTTTAGGTTTTTTCTAATTTGTTGTGATAATAGTAATTTTCAATTTTATATTTAATTTTAAATTAGTGGTGTTCTTAAATTTTGTGTGATAGTAATTTTGTAGTATTTGAATCTTTAAAATTTATTTTAGTTATAATTTTGTGGTAGACAAACAAAAGGCTTACTTACAAACTTGATGTACTCGTAAACACCACATGTTTATGCTTTGTTAAGCAAATAATAATATTTTATATTACTTTTATGGACAAAACCATATTTCTTAACTAACTTATATATAATGTTACTACACTCTCTTTTTAGGAATAATATAGTAATTGCGGACATTCATAATTCATACTTACCTCTTACTACAGGCAATGGAATTAAAATAACAGAAAAACAGTCAATTTATATCTATAAAAAATACAACAATTAATGTTTTTGACAAAATCACTTGCACTTTTAATCATTAAATGTTAAGTAGAATAAAATATAGCTAGTATATTTTATTGTATTTATTTGGATTATATTTACTATGAATACTCCAGTTGAGGCCACAAACATCTTAAGAAATATTTTTAATATTGTTTTATTACAATGTACTTTTGGTTCATTTGGTAAGAATTGAAAACTACATTATGTACTTCCTTATTTAGAAATCAATACTAAGCAATAAATAAACATTTGTAGCGTTTCAACTTTTTATTTTCTTTCAATCATAACAAAAAATAGTTTTCAACTTAAATTAATTTATAACTAAATATGACAGTTTTCATAATTTACTTACAGATACCAATCTTATAAAATTAATAACAATAGCTATTATCTGAACTTAACTATGCAGATTAAATAAAAGTAAAGAGAACCTATACAGGTAATGTAACAAAAGTGATAAAACTTTAGGGATTGTATGTGTCCCTAATATCAATATAGCTCTGATATCAATATATAAAAATTTTCGTGATCACGAAAATTTTGGGCTCTTTGATCAGCAACATGAGTTTCGTAAAATTTTTGTTACAACCTATACCTATACAGTTGAATTGAGAAACCGTCTCCTTTTTTGGAAGTTGGTTAAAGATCCTAAATTCTCACCTATTACCCATGTGTGCAGTCACAATTAGAAATAATGTTTCTGGTAGTATTCTAACCAAAAAATTATAATTACATCCATACTAATATAATAGTTGTCTATTAAGGGATGTCACTAAGAGAAAGTAGTTGTGAGAATGCCTTATTCCGTTTCTTCGTTCCAAGCTTGAGAAACTTAAGAGAATGACCCGTCTTACGTCCTCTGGGTATCATCCAACCTTTGATTAAGAAGCGACGATTGATTTCAGTGATCACACAGAAAATATTTTGTGAGCACGTTAATTACTAGTAATTTAACCCCGGCGACCAGTAAGAAAAGACTTCCGCGTAATCGCTTATCCACAATTGCTTCATAAGTTGAGTCAGTCCAAATTAGACAATCTCTCTCTCTAGCAACATGTAGTTTATTTACAATAGCAGGCATCCTTGGTGTTGCTTTTAATCCAGGTGAGATATCTGTTTACCCTACTGTATACCCCGGGCTTGTCGGGTCTGGCGCAGCCCTCACCCCAGGACACTACACCTGAAAGAGTAAGTCAGAATTAACATTAACGGGCTGGTTCACGTCAGTCCGTCTCGGTTTCGGAAACTTCTCCCGTAACCATTGGTCAATAGCACGACGAGCATTTATTGGATTTTTCGCGATATAGAAGTCTTGCCGTGGGAGAGACATGCTTCGAATGGGCCGGCTCGAACGGAGAAATCACGCCAGGTTCCTGTCAAACCACGGTCTCACACTACTGGTGTAAAAACGCGTTGCGTTTCGTCCACTAAGCGAGTTGACCGGACGTCCAAGTCCATACACCTCATTCCATATCCCCGTGGCTTACTTCTGTGTTAAAAGGCCGGGAACGCACTTGTAACTATTCTGATGTTACAAGTGTCCTGCATGAACGACGGCAGTTGTTTTCTATCAGGTGACCACTTATAAATCAGAGGAGACAGGTCCGTAAAGTTTTACTTCAATCAACTTGTAAAAAGTTGTTGAACGTTGAAGAAAGGTGTGAAAATTCGAATTCGCTTCAACTAGGATATACCTACATCGGTAACGTTTAACATAGACCTAAAGAATGTTTTGTAAGTATTAGATAGGCTTTCTATTTAACCAATAATAAAATGTCACACTTTCTTTTTGGAGAGCTGTTACCCACGACTATCGCAAAATACGCCGTACCGTCCTTTGCACAAATGCTTTGAATTTTAATTTACCGGGAGAAAAATTAAGACTGCTTTTTAGGAATATGAAATTTTTAGGAATTAAACAAGCAAACGCATCATCTAAATAGGTGTGTCCGTAAAGCTTACTCACTCGATGAAGCACCATCGCAAGCGTATGTCACTACGGTTTTCTGTGAGGCTGTAGTATTTCTCCGGCTGAGACGGCCCATTTATGCCTAAGCTCTCCCGCGGGCTCTCCACTCAAGCTCTCCACTTACCGACTTCCTGATACTTATTGGTGGTGGTGTTTAAGACGTGGAGCGGGCCACCGGAGTCTCCCTGGCAGGCGTCCTTCCCGCCATCCGGATATCCGGCACACAGCATGTTCTCCGTGATGCGTTCTTTGTAGCTCGTCTTCTGGCACTCCGAGTTCGACATTATTGGAACGTAGACCTGAGGAAAACGAGAAGCTAGAACTAAAGAATTGAGAGAATATTGTTCGAATTCATGCTTTATCGATGGACAAAGTAAGACCGCGGAAATGTAAAGACATTTAATTTTTTTAGATACAGATTCCAAAATAAGAAATGGTAAAAAAATAGTTACCAAAAAAAGTTTGTAGAAAATATACACATTTTGGTGGTCGCTACAGAAATTGATAATTAAAATTAGATCCTAAAATATTCTTCTATAAGAATGTAGCAATATCCAAAATACCTCCTGCAAAGTGCTCGAGACACTACCGCCCTCTTCCGTGGTGCCCCATCCGGAGACGACGGCGCTGTGGTTGCTGAAGGACAGCCCACGCGTGGGCAGACACACCGGGCTGGGCTTGATGTTGTCCAGGTCCAGGTCATCGTCGTCACGAGCACGCTTTATCGCTGTGCTGAGGTCCATCTTAAAGGGAGATGCATATTATTGTTTAAATGTTGGTTGAATTAGTACCATGTTAATTTTAATTCATGTATTTAATGAAATGGATTACAATGTACTTATATATTTTACTTGGGTAATTTCTGCAATTTGTTGTCCGCATGGACTAAGCAACTAGCTTCAAAACATTGCTTCTAGAGAATCTATCCGTCAGGGTGCCTGAACACAAATGCAATGCCAGATGCCATGAAAGAGCTTCGGCACGAATGGGTGGGCTCGACCGAATGCAATGGTCTCACAGGAAACTGAGGTGAAACTTCCTTGTGCTGTATTTCGTCCAATGAGTGAGTTTATTGGAGGCCCACCCAGCCTTCCTAAAACCTCATTCCCTATCCCGCTGCTCCCGTAGCCTATTCCTTCATAGCGACTTTTCGAATGTTACCAGTATCCATAGGCAACGGCAGTTGTTTTCTATCAAGTGACAAGTCTGCTCGCTTGCTCCCTGATTTCATAAAAAATAATTGATCGCACGGCCTAAGCGACTACTTTTATAACATTGCTTGAGCAACTATCCATCAGGATGCCAAAACGCATTGGCACTGGCTTTACTTTTTGTTGGCAAGGTCCTTACCCTTTTGTCAAGTCTCAACAGAGCGATATCGTTGTCGTAGGTCCCGGGGTTGTAGCGCAGATGTCTGATAATGGCTGACACCTTCCTGTCGATGGTCCTCGTCTCATTGGGCATGGAACGGTCGTGTTCCAGGAAACGGACAGTGATTCTCTCTTTCCGGAAACTAGAATTGTTGATCTTGTTAAAAAGTGTTTGTTGATTAAGTTTCTTGTTGAAGTTTTGAATATTTATAATAACACTAGCTGATGCCCGTAACTACGTCCGCGTGATAATAAATTATCCCGTTTTTACAACATTTTTTTGATTTCTGCTCGGCTCGCGGCTCGTAAGTCGCGGACGCTTTGTATAAACTGTCAACCGCGTCTGACGTCAGTCGTCGTTTTTGTATGGGATGCCAGTCGCGTCCGATCAGTTTGTTTTCCGCTTTAGTCGTGATCCGTCGGCTGGGTTTAATATAACGCGACCAACTTCCTCAGATCCGCAATCTGGCTCTGTTTCAACTTCCCTGATTGTGCAATCACATTGGCTTACATGGATCTGACATATTCCGACCAAATGACGCACGTCCGGCGACTGGCTCTCTTTCAATTCAAAAATCCATTATGCCTGTTATGTAAGTCTTTAAACTCACCCGGCGGTGCAATGCGCAGCGGTGAGCACGTAGAGGTCGTTGATGAGGGATCCGCCGCAGTAGAAGCGACCGCCGTACAGCAGCACCGCCATCCACAGCATCTCCAGCTTCACCGTCTCGTAGCCGCCCACGATACGCCGGCGCGTGCGCGCTATGCCGCAGTCTGTAACATTCCATGTTAGACACTGTAGTGAATATTAATAAACTCTATAATATGATTTCCGTTGCCTTAAAAATTCGTTAACCGTGCGGGAACCGTACATTTTGCTGAAACTTGGTATGGAGATATTTTAAGCCCGGAGTGGGAAGGTCAAAGGTAGGCTTGCCAACTCCAAAAAAACTACTTCCGCGATTTCTCAGCTCGATATCCGGATCCGGGACCTGGCTGTATTAGGTGGGACACAACAGAACTACCCCTAGAAAAATAATATGGAGAGATTCTCTTATATTAAATATTTTTCCTGGCCAGCCATTGATTTCCGGGACAAAAGGCGTCCCGCAAGGGGTTTAACGGCGGGACGGTCCAAAATTTGGGAAGGTTGGCGAGCCTAGACGTGTAAGTAATTGTAGAAAATGGCGAATACATTTTGACCAGATCTCTGAATACTTGACTCAATGGACTGAATATTATGAACGTATTATAATTTAAATTGTAGATAATTTGTAGATAAACTAATTTTATTATCTATTATATGCTAGCTGTTATGACACCGATTCAAATATTTTCCACACCTCAACGAGGTAGAAATTGTAAACCTTACATTTAGACTTAAGAACACCTCTGTAGAACAATTTCTCGGAAATAAAGTATATGAATATGAGTTTCTTACAACAGCTGGAGAGCCTCGAAAGCCCGGCTGTGTTGCCAGAAAATCCTTTCAAACTTACGGCATTCTGGGCAATCCTCTGGCGGGTCATGGGAGGGTACAGCTGGGGGGCTGGTGGAGGACAACCATCCGTTAATCCAGTCGATGACGCCCTTCGACTCCGGTGTCTCTGTGGTGTGACACCACACCATGCACACCACACTCGCCAGTACGATCAACCAACGCATCGTGATCTGAAAGTAAAAAAAATATCGGTCGTTTGTTAAGCTTCATTAATCGAGTCAAATATAAACTCCAATAATGATAAACGGGCCCAATTATTTATAGGGTGAACCTTAAAGCGTCAAGTGTGGAGACACGGGCAGGTTATTTGTAGCCTCGAGATATATATTTTCAGTACAGTTAAGTACTAGGATAACGATTTAGACTTTAGTAACACTCGCTTCCCTTTCTGATTTCCCAGCTCGACATCCGGAACTTGGCTGTATTAGGCGGAACACAACAGGGGTATCATACATAGCACAGAACACTATTACTCCTAACGGAGAAGAACGCCAACTCCATACAATCAGTTTTTACTGCTGCCATCTATCGT
>JAOTAV010065147.1:0-14235 GCA_026546445.1 Cyclargus thomasi | reverse complement strand
AGTATGCTTACAATATTGGACTTAGACTATATTGTTATCTTAGATTATTGTGGGAGACTGGTGCCTAAACTGGGCAAGGCCTGTATTTCAGGACACCAGGCCCCAACCTATATTTATATAGAGTTTACACAGTCGTTGTTTATATGTAACTGTGTATGTATGTTAGTGTGTGTGTGGGTGTTTGTTAATGTGTGTTTGATAGTTGTGCTAGTGTATGAGTGGTGTATAAGTGTGAGGACAGATTGGTTTATTCCAGAATTAAATATCTAGAACAAGTGTTTTATACATTCACTTCTCTGTCTTTTGTTGCTGGTATTTTTTATGAGTGAATAGGGAATAGGGATAGGGATAGGGGATTAGGGAAGTTTGGCCACCGGTAAACTCATTCACTGAACGAAACAGCGCAACACTGTGTCACGCCAGTTTTCTTTGAGGCACATGCATGGTATCACTCCGGTCGAGCCGAAGCATAGCTCTCCCACGGCAACTTTAAACTATTTGGCACGCAGGTAGTTATTACAGAATATATATAATATTACAGAACAGGAAACAGCTAAGTAAGGGTTTTGTTACACTCTACCCCAAGCTTAAATGGAGGATAAAAGTTGTATAATATTACTTTTTTTTTTAACGCAAATGAAGTCGCAACTAAAGAGTAGTCAGATTATAAAAAAGTAATAATTAATTCGTAATATTTACTACTGATAAAATACTACATCGAATAACAGTGGTTATAGAATACGAATATAGTGTTATAGCGGGGTCATTGATTTATGATGTGGGCCGTATAAAATAAAAAACAAAAGTCTAAATAGAACAGTATTAACAATTTTACAATTGAAGACCACACGGAAAAAACAAGGAATATCATTTTTTTGTGATCTTTAATGTCATCTGTTAGCTTTTTAGTCTAGTATATAATCAGAGGGGGCCACGGAAGATCAGACACAGAAGATTAATTGAAAAAATGTCAAAAGAAATGGCGGAATCTGAAGCCAAAATTGTGAGGTTTCAGATTTTTTTTCGCCCATTTTGGTCAAGTATTACATACAGAGTATCAAGATGAAGAGCTTTAAAAAGCCACTTCAAAAATATACATAACTTGATGTTAAAATTGCAATGGTTCCTGCAGTCGGGTTTTCTGTGTTTGCTAAATCAGACCAGACCAGAATTGACCTTACGGGTTACCTGATGGAAAGCAACTGCCGTCGCCTACGGACACTCGCGACATCTGAAGAGTCGCTAGTGCATTGCCTGTATTTATGAGGGAATAGGGATAAGGGGATTAGGGAAGTTGGGCCACCGGTAAACTCACTAACGGAGCGAAACACAGCACAACGCCGTTCCACGCCAGTTTTTTGTGAGGCCGTGGATTCACTACGTGGTATGTCGGCCAATTACTTACTATGTTCCATATCGTCAAGAAAATGAACATCTGTTGCTTCATGTCGGCCACTTCCTTGCGTTTGACAGCATTTCCTCCGTCCCTCAGGTTGTATAGGGTACACACGACGTTCACACCGTGCCCAGCGAGGAACACGCCATTGCTGAGAAGTCGACTGCGCTTGTCAGACATGGTACTGCAAGGATATAAATTAATAATTTAACAAAAATACTGCTAAACTCTTTCATTTTTTAAAATTTATTTAACGGGCCTAGATACAAGTCCTTTTAGCCCAAAAATGAATCTTTTTAATTCAATACTATTCAGTGTTGCCGTTCAGAAAAAAAATTAAGTCGCCAGATACGTGTTGAAAAATCGCTAGATATTCATAAAGTTCTACTAAAAATCCGCTAGAAGTCGCTAAATTTTCTTAATTGATTGAGAATTATGTAAATAAAAGCAATTTGTGAAATCATATACCAATTATTTATTAAGAATGATTACAAGCCAATAGAACATATAATTTAACATCGTCATTTTAAATTAATTGTAAGAAAATTTCGTCATCTAGAGCTAGCGCCTCCTCGTCGACTTCAACGATCTCTAATGGAGGCTGTACACTCTCGCCGAGACACAACGAGATCGCCCGAGTGCGAGAGTGTTAATGGGTGTTCTCGCCTTGTCTTGCCTCTTGCGAGAGACTCGCCACGAGACAGTCGCCCGAGAGCTCACGGCGAGAGTGTACGGATTATCGTTACAGATCGTCCGTAGACGTTGTGGGTTGCACTTGCACTGGTCCACATGGAGTAGACGTCGACGACTCAATCGCGGGCGCTTCTCGGTGTAGTTTTTAAAATTGTTTTGGTAAATTGACTTAGGACTTTAGTTAAGTGTTAAAATTTTCAATTGGTTCCTGACAAAATGTATTGAGTTCAAAGTGTTTTTAGGAAAACACCAAAAGCGAAAAAAAATTCCCGCTGACGCTTGCTTATTAGTATTATACATGTTATCAGTAGTTACAATCCATCGCAAATGATAAAGACGTAATAATCAATAGTGCCTTGTCTGCCTTTCCGTTTTAGCTACCATTGGCGCGAATCAATAATTGTACATATTAAAATATTATGCACAATCATAAGCGAGTTAGTGGTTAAACTTATAATTCAATACTAATATTATAAATGCGAAAGTGTGTCTATCTGTCTGTCTATAACCTTTTTACATTCAATGTTCTAATCGAAGAACCTATTTTACTGAAATTTTGTAAAGAGATACTTTGAGTTCCGGGGAGGGAAAAATGTACGGTTTCCGTGCGATAGCCAAATTTGGGCGCAACGTAGTGCTATCGATGATCAGACTACCCTGTTTACTTATAAACATAGTATTTTGGCGCCGGTCGACGTTGGGTGTTGGCCGACCGAAGTCGCCCCAAATGAAACTATGTAGTTGAAAACTAATTAATAACTATGTAGATAATTCGGCACACTCGTATACAGTTTATTTTTATCACATGGGTTCCGCTAGAACTTAATATACTTTATTGGTGTTACAAAGGAATAACCATTTAACAGCAAGCAAAGTGACTGACAAGATTTGTTGTTCCCGGTCAAGAGAGAGCGAGGGAAAAAAAACCGGCTGTAATAAGTGACGTGACACTTGTGACAGCCGTCTTCTTCTTCTTCTTTTGCATCGTGCAAACACGCCACACACCCTTAGCTATCCTTCTCCGTGGGGGGGGGGGGTGCCCCCTTGCTTAAAAATAAACGTACTCTTTGTTTTTCTTAAACATTACGGTGCGACACGATCTAGTGGTCAGGTGAAGTGTCTGTGAGGGCAGAGTAGATGCGGGTCGGGAAGACATGGGTGAAGTGATCGTGGGAGGATGCTATAAGTTGAGTAAGCGCAGTGGTTGGAGGTAAGGGAGGCGCAGGTGCGGATATAACAGGTGGGGGAATTACGGGTCTGGTTGAATCTACGGGTACGGGTGGTACGGGTATAGTATCTTATAAATATTTAAGCAATGTTTAACTTATCAAGGTTCGATGTTCCTTTCTGTCGTGTGACGTTTTCAATATTCCAGAAAGAGACAACATGCTTAAATATATATAAATGCGTAAATGTCGAATAATATTACTGTTCAAAGTGTTACAAGGTTTACTAATGGACTCAGTATAAAAACGCAGTTAGTAACAATAGATTATTATTCTCGAAGTGATGAGCAATGAAATAAAAATAATTTTAGAGATATGAAAAACACGGACAGGTTACTAAAAAAAGGAAATTAATAAATTTAAAATAATGTATTATTTAAATTAAAATATAGTAATTATATATATATATAGAAACTAGAATTCCTCAATAGGGATTGTAGTGTTACTCAAAAACTAAAACCAAAAAATTGCTCATCTTAACCGGTTAATGTTGAGGGTCATACAGTTTTTTTTGTAAAAAATCCATGTCCACGGTGCATTTTTTTCTGATTACTATAAGATTAACAAAAATTCTTCGCTAGTAATGAAAGAATATAAATCACTCTATAACATAATTTTTTTTGACTAATGTGGTTAACGTTTTGACATACTTATAAAAGGTTAAACACCTCTCTAACCCATGTATAAGCCTTAAATAAGTGTGTATGTATTTTTTAACCGTAACTACAGAATGTTTTTAAAAGATTATTTGGTCGTATTGTTTATTTTTTTGTATTCGCTGGGACGTTTTATGTCCAGTAGGTATAAAAAGGCGTGATTTAGTATTATCAGTGATAAGGAACCTTGACTTTGAACGTCTGATAGTAATTCGATGCCGTTCGAAAAACAAACGAAGCGGGTCGAGACACCAAAATATATAATTCAACTGGCTTTTATTCGCGGCTTTGAATTCGAATTAAATTTAAATAGAACAAACGAACCATTGGAGAGTGAAGACACGCAATATCAGAGTGCGTTGTCGGCCTTGTGAAGGTGAATAGGTGAATAGGGAATAGGGAATATACGAGTACATGATTTTTTATTGTTAAAATAAATCAACATTGAAAACAACAAAAGTTATAAGCCTTTAAAGGAGTCAGTAAGAAAGAGAGATCCGATATTAATTGTGACGTCAAAGTATAGACTGACGTCACAATCAATATCGGATCAAGCTGCATACAAAATTCATATTAAATAACGTTTTGAGAGAAAGAGGTGGGTAGAAATCTTAAATCGCTAATATTATACTTATTTCGCAACAGAATTCAAAGATTTTTTGTCATTCTGTATATATCTTTTAGCCCGCTATCATTAATTATTTGCATTCAATAAATTTTGTTTTACACGCGTCTTTCCTATTGCTCTTTAAGAGACATATTTTTGAACAGAGGCTTATTCACCTTGAAGATAATGTGTGATTAAAAGATAATAGTAAAAAATAATAAATAATCTACTGAAAACTATTTAACCGGAAGATATCTATAATTTAACCAAATGTTAACTTGCAATTTGTTGTAACATATTTTTGGTACATATTTCCCCCTTATTGATAAAAATATTTAAGCAATGTTTAACTAATCAAGGTTCGCTGTCCCTTTCTATCGTGTGACGTTTCAAATATAGTGTGTGTGTACACATTACACATACATTGCGACAAATTCAAATAAAAAAAGAGACAAAAATAAAAAACAGGCAAAATCATAAATGAAATAATAAGCATAAAAATTCGAATATTTTAGGAACATCACGTTTTTCTAAGACAAGGGTTTCTATATCTTCTTAAACTAAGTCTATGCCAAAAATTAAGTTGATTTGTTATGATATTTATGGGGCAAGCGAGCAGACGGGTTACCTGATAGAAAGCAACTGCCGTCGCCCATGGACACTCGTGACATCCGAAGAGTCGCAGGAACGAAACACAGCACAACGCCGGTTTAACGCCGGTAGCGTAAACCGGCTTTCTGTCGGGCCGTGGTATCACCCCGGTCGAACCGGCCCATTCGTACCGAAGCATGGCTCTCCCACAGCAAAATGTTTTTTAAAGGCTTTGTTAGGGCGTGTAGGATAAACAGACACACCTACACTTCCTATAAAATGAACCCATAATAAAGATTTATAAAAAGCGGAAGATAGAACGTCTGTCTCATGGTCTACCGCAATTTCGGGCAATATTTGAGGCATCGCAACGCCAGCGCGAGTGTCTAAATATATATTATGCGTCATATAAACTCTCGATTATAAATTCGCCTTTAATTATAATTTATTTTTACCATTTAAGGACAACTTCGTCATAGTTCTTGCCAGACTTTATTTTTATGTATTCAAAGTTGAACTCCTTTTTAACCGACTTCCAAAAACAAGGAGGTTATATGTTAGGCTGTGGATTTTTTTCAATTATTGTATGTTCAATGATTACTCCGCCGCTAGTAAACCGATTCTCAATTTTTTTTGTTGAATAGGGTATTACCGCAATTTGGTCCCATTTTCCCAAACGTGGTGACCTGATGATGGGATCCATGAGTAATCGAAGGAACTCTTGGAAGTTTGTATAGAAACATATAGTGATTTTGGTTTCCTTAGAAGCGTACCAGGTATATGTTACCAAAAAATAAGATTTGATACCAAAGTATACCATGGTTCCAAAGGTACTGAGAGAACTCGTGATTCCTTAAAGATACGACTTTCGGGTTTTCAGCGTTGTTTTATAAACTGAAAGAATATGCTACTACAAAATAATTTATATTCATAATAATAAATAACAAAAGTGGTGACCTGATGATGGGATCCTTGACTAATCGAGGGAACAACTCGAAATTTCTATGGAAACATAAAGTGATTTTGGTTTCTATAGAAAATTCCCAGGTAAATGTTACAAAATTTTAAGTTTTGATACCAAGGTATACCATGGTTCCGAAGGTACTGAGGGAACTCGTGATTCCTGACAGATATGACTTTGGGGTTTTCGGCCTTATTTTAATAACTGTAAGCATATGCTACTACAATATAAAATAAATTCATAATCATCATCACTGCCATCACACCAGGCGCCACTCACTATCGTATTATGACCTTATATTCTCCAGAACACCTAAAAATTTCAAGGGAAATATGATTTTCGTTTCATGATAAGTATCCTAATCGTTTATCATCAATAAGTAAGATTTTGTACTAACGTATACCTTCTATGGTTCATAATGTGCTACTGGAAATCCTTATTCCTTTTTGGAGATTTCGGCGTTGCTTTAAGAACTCAAAGCATAAGCTACTAAGCAAATTATATCAATCATCATCATCATCATAGTTACTATGGCTTCATTCATCAACCCACAATTATTCAAGATAATTTATTAATTATTCCTTATAGTTCCGTATAATATATATTTCAATATAATTAATTATCCGTAGCTTATCGAGCGATTTCTAAAGCGCGCTACACATCTTAGCCGCCAACATTTGTCAACAAAATTTTGTCGGCGAGCTAGGTTGTTGGCTTCACTTACAAGATACGTGTCGGCGGCACAAGCATGCTGGCTGCTAAGGTGTGCAGTAGGCAGTTGGTACGAATGGGCCAAAGCATCGACGGTCTCTCAGAAAACTGGAGTGAAACGGCGTTGTGCTGTGTTTTGACCTTCTTTTGAACTTCCCTAATCCCCTTATCCCTAATCCCATTCCCAGGCGCGTGCGCTCAACAGGCTGAAAGGCAGTTCGTTGCTTGCTGTATGAACTTGGACGTCTTGTTTGTGCAAAAGTCCCTTTTACGAATAAAAATTTTAATATTTTTATTAGTAACATTAAACCCGAGGGACGTTGTTCTGTCGGTCTTTTACACTGTGGCTGCGTACCTCGGAGTAGACTCATTGGAATAATCCTGTGCCACCATTGCCCAATGTCTATTCCCTATTCTTTCATAAAAAGGCCGGCAATGCACATGCTACTCACGATTAAAGATGAATATTATTTATGACTTGTTTCTTTTTTAATTGTTTTTTGTCTTCTTCTTTGGAAGTCGGTTTTAATTTCTTCTAAAAAATAATCTTATATTATTTTTAACTCAACATTAACCAGACTAGAGGTAGTTGTTGTAATTTTCCAAAGTCAGTGTGGTCTGCCTTGAACGAGTTGTGGAAAGGGAAAAAGCTGCACCTTAACTGTTACTAACTCAGACAATGGCACCTACTTTTATGAAGCCGAATTCTGAAACAGGCACGAATAAAGAATAAATATTATTTAATACTTTTTAGTTTCTTTTGTACTATTTTAGTTTTTTTTTTGGAAGTCGGTTTCAATTTTGAAGTTTACAAGGCCTACCAACTAGGGGCCATTTTTTTTACACGTACGTCATTCGTATGTATTTATGTACTATATATTGCCAAATCCTATGCTAAGGAGATTTTATTCTTCAAAATGAGATTCAAATTCTTTAATGAAGAATTTGAATCTTATTTTGTTTTTCTTCTTAGTTTGTTTCTGTTGAAGAGAGAACCTCTTCAACAGAAACAGAACGATGTGGAATCGCCACGAAAACATGCCATTTTTTCTTATTATCTCTATAATTATACAACATTTTAAAAAAAAACGCTTGTAGTATCACTCGTGTGTTAAAATACTAAGTCCGTCGAATTCGCCGTTTTGCGAAACGAATAAATATGCGTGAAAATTAGAGGCATCTTTGTGATTTTTTTATGCTATCGTATTTTCGCTACAACAGGAGCTCGTAAATACAATGAAGTATCTATGTTTAAAAAAACGATTCGTAGCTTTTTACCGAACATAAAATGGAATTATGCAATATGCTTTTCGCTCGCCCTCTCAAAATAAACAATTTTTTTTACCGAAGCGCTTACGCCCAACTGTTAATTCTTCTTCAATTTATCTTCAATAGCTTACTAAATAATAATTTATTTTGTATTGCATTTTATGGATGGAAAGATTAAATTTTACCGAAAAACTTGTTATGACGGTTGAGACGGAGGAAGTCGTTAAACATGCATACCTATTACTTACGTAGTGAATAACGTTAAAGTAATGTCTGGTTGACACGTATTAAGTAGATAAGTAGTTAACTAAATTTTAACTTAATTTTAAGTGATTTAACTTGCCGCTTGCTACTAAATTTTGTGATTACATGAAGTTCATAACCTTTAATTAAGTTACCTTCTCATCTACTTAATACGTGTAAGCCAGACATAACGTTACTATGCACATAATGTTTAGATTAATTGTCACCCGTACCAAAATTCGACGAATGTACGGGACATTTTTTTTCTCTCCACCTTTTTTACAGCTGGAATACATCAATAATAGACAGACACGACTAAAGCTTTCATTTCTAACCAAATCATCATCAAATCTAAAGCAAGTTTTAAGAACACAAAGCCAGAAAAACAGCTCACTGGCTAGAAAAACTTTTTTTGCCGCGGGAGAGCCATGCTTCGGCACGAGTAGGCCGACTCGACCGGAGTGATACCACGGCCTCACAGAAAACTAGCCTGCAATGTCGTGCTGGGTTCTATTCAGTGAGTAATATTACCGGTGGCCCAACTTCCCTAATCCCTTATCCCTATTCCCATTCCCTATTCCCTCATAAAGGCCGGCAAAGCACTTGCAACTCCTCGGATGTCGTGAGTGTCCATGGGCGACGGCAGTTGCTCTCCATCAGGTTACCCGTCAGCTCGCTTGCCCCCTACATATCATAAAAAGACTAGCTTTGTATTGCCCCAACATTAAAGTTAGTCGCGGTTCAATTATCTTTATATATATAATTCTTCTGTGAGTGTGTATGTCACTGAACTTCTCTTAAGCGACTGGGCCGATTTTGATAAAATTTTTTGTGTGTGTTCAAAAGGACAACGTCTGCGGCGTCAACTAGTATTATTATATTATATCTGTTTCAAGTTTAAAAATTTGTATTATTGTTTAAAATTCATAATTAGTTGTAGACGTAATAGGTATGAAGCAGATAATATATTACAACGTTAGATAATTTATTCATTATCTATACATATAATAAAACAGTGAAATTTGAGTGTCTGTATGTTTAATATTTCTACAAAATAATCAATGCTAAGGAACGTGCTAAGGAACAGTAATAGAACACATATCGATAAAAAAGTTGTCTGTTTGTCTGTTTCTACGCGCTAACCTTATAAACTACTGAACGGATTTGAATAAATCTTTTCTTGTTTAATAGCTATTAGTCCTGGGCAACATATAGGATACTTTTCATCCAAGGAAAAACTACCGTTCCCGCGTGTCATACAATTTTCAACGATGTTGCGGGCGCCAACTAGTTTCCTAATATTTTTTTCATATCTTGTCAGCCAGTTAATCATATAGCTAGTGTATACAGTAGTATATAATCTACATATCTTTTAATAATTTTCCTGGTGGAAGAAGTCCCAATTCAGGCAGAAAACGGATTTTAAAATTAGTTATCGACTTCTTATACTCATACATTTAATAGTATCACTTTTCTTATAATTAAACACATGAGAATAAAGTTACCCTCAGTGGCGTAACTACAATGTGGCGAGCCGGCAAAATGCTATGGGCACCCGGCCGAAAAGGGGCCCCCGATCAGCCCCCCGAGACAAGTGGCAAGCGATAATTTTTTAAAATAACCGTTTGAAGTGTTTTTGTATTGGATTGACATAGTGGAAGGAAAACGAATTTGTCACGGGCCTCGAACAGTATAGTTACGCAACTGGTTACCCGCTATGATTGGGTAAAAAGACATTTAAAATCAAGAAATTATTTATTTTTTCCTGTTCGCTACACATATTCTAGAATAAACGTTTATTATTATTATTATTATATACAAACGCTAACATTAATTTGTTTCTATTTTAATTTTCCTGTTCGCTAACCATAAAAATGTGCAACAAAAACTTATTAATTTGCGTTTATTTTCATATTATAATTTCCTAAATAATTAAAAAATTTTAAAAATTTCCTTAAAATAAAATATTTAGATGAACGGCTAAACGACTAAATATTCATAAATTTTAGTTCTTAACTCTGTTGCTATTATTTTAAGAAGTAATTTTATCCAAATAATATATGAGAAGTAATTATATCCAAATAATAATGTGTATGGAAGCTTTTTCAACGATCAAGTTACTATTGGAGCTCGTTTGAAATCGCTTTGTGTATCGCTATATCACGGCCTCACAGAAAACTGACGTGAAACCGTCAATAACCGTAAATAACTTAAACAAACCGAAATAGCTTGTCCCCTAGACATCAAAAAAAAAAAATAGTTTTGCACTTGCTCGTCTGGGTGACGAAATCGATTCTTTTGATAATAAATCTCACTGCTAGGAAGAACACCGCACTATCGTTTACCCATCGATGTTTGTTACAGCTGTTTGACTCGTAAAGTAATTAATATTCTCTTAATACAATTCTCATTCACATTTAGGCATAATATTTTTGTTCGTGGCTTACATATGAAGTGGAAACATATTATCTCTATTTTTACTCTCCGGTGCTATAGAACCTCTTTGGAGTAAATCGAACTCGCACTTGGCCGATTTTTAAGATATTAATAAAGTCTATGTCACTCTGTGATAATGTGGCAATCTCAATGTAACAGAATTTTTAAAATCAGATCAGTACTTTTTGAGTTATTCGCATTCCTTTACATTTTATAATGTTAACGTACATCTGTACTATGTACAGTGACTATACGAGTCATAGTATAGACACTCGAATTTTAAATAAGCTTAAGTATTGTCTGGCACTATATTATTATAGAATACAAAATAATTTTCGGATTATAAATACATATGTCACGTCGTTAATGGTTCTTGGACAATTTTATCCAGTCGTTCTTTATTTAAATAACAACATTAACCAATGTTTATAAGAGCAACTTATTTTATACTATTTAATACAAATCTTAATCGACATTTGTTTATTAATTCAAACCGTAAGTATTAAATTTTTATAAAGACACTACGGCGAAGGCCTCTTCCAAACCTTTCAAGACGTTGAAAATTAAATGACGGCTTTGCCTATGATTTATCAAACGGGAATACTTAATCGAAATAAATAGTACACAAAATTTCCCCAAAATACGATCAATAGTTTCGGTGTGATTGACCGACAAATTTCCAAACAAACTTTTATATTAATCAGGAAAACAATATTGATGTTTAACTTTAAGAATTAGTTAAAATCCTACAATTTATATAATAAAATAATAATAATATTTGAAATTACCTCGATTAACAACAATCCTTTAGCGGGCGTCCTTGTCAGACAAGTAACACGTCGAAACTGAACCGCGTCTTACCTACTATGTTGAACAAGTCTTACCTAAATAATTTATTATTATTATTTATTTCTGTGGACGCTTCACACCACGTCAATCTAGCCCCGTGCTAAGTACCTGAAGGACTTGTGTTTCAATTTGGGTTCGTATTTGCTTCGGTTATATTTCAGCTACGGTTCAACTCTACTGCGGTTTAATAAATTTTGGTATCGTGCTAAACATTCTAGCCGTGTTCCAACCGTAACCGAACCTCAGACGTAACTCGAACGCAACTAAACGTGACAGACACTGCAGCGGACAAATAAGCGTCTTCCTGATTAAATTTTGATTGGCTTAAATATGAACGCGACAAAGCCGACGCGCTGATTCGTCAATAGATATATTGGTTGGTGTTTATGCAATACGAATGTGATAAGATCAAATGGAAAGTTTGTTTTGTAGTTGTGAATGGAAATGTTAAAATTAATTTCGTATAATGTGTTACTTTATTTTACGATCGCCATTAGTGCAGTGAAAAATGACTCGTGATAATAATATACATGTAAAACCCGGAACACCCGGAAAAATGTACGGTTTCATCGTGCTAATGAACGAGTTTTGGCGTAACGGAGTTGCTGGTATCATCTAGTTATATTATAAATGGGACAGTGAGTTTGTTTGTTTGTCCTTCTTTCACGCCCTAACAAACGTAAAAGTTGTAAGCATGGAGAGTTATTTTTACTTTTAGGGCCTGTTTCACTGCTTTCAGATAAGTGTCAGACAGATGTTGTATAGAGAATCTGTCAAAAAAGTGGGGAATAGCCTGTTAGAAACTTTATCAATAAGCAATGAAACAGGTACTAAGTCTTGAAAAAATATTATGTTTCCAAAATATTCGTATTTTTACGTGGTTTTCGAATTTCATTATGAATGAAGCTGCAGGCAAAAGCTATGCTAAGCTAAACTTGTTATAGATGGTTGAATATTATATTTCTTGACTTCTATCCTGGTTGGATGGACTTTATGATTTTAATAAAAATTCAGAACACGTACAAATCCTACGACAAGGTCTGGTTCATAACAACCAAATAGTTTGTTTCACTTTAATCGCGTCGCATGACTTTATACTTTTATTTTAAGTTTGTAAAATTTACTTTGTAACGTCGGTCGGTATGGTAAAACGACCGTCTAAAGTCGATAATTTAATTTAATATTAATCGCATGATATTTTTCTATTCATTTATAAAATAAATTGTATTAAATTGTATCGACATACGTGCGCGAAATACGGACGCAACATACGGACGTGGCTTAAGGCCGCGACAAACGTACGTGACCTACGGCCGCGACATACGGACGCGACCTGCAGACGCGACATACGGCCGTGACATACGGGCGCGATCAACAGCCGCGACATACGGACGCAACATACGGACGCGACTTTTATGTAACATTTATGTAACCATTAAACCAAAGAAAAACTATAAAACTGGGATAATTGTTTTTTTCCAATTCAAAATTTGCAAAAAATTTAAACTTCTGGTATGAGAGCCTCCTTAAATATTTGATTTATTTGTTTTTTATTATTTGTTGTGATAGCGGCAATAGAAATACATAACGTAAAAATTTAAACTCTCTAGCTAATACCACAGAATAAATAATAATACTGTTACCGTTCTTGTGATAAAGCCTGAAAATAACAAAAAAAACTGTGCCAAAAAAAAAAACAGGCCAAGTCTCGATTGAGCTTCTTGTTTATCTCTAAAAAGACAAAGGCAACTGTTGTGACATGGATCAGTTTTCTCCACCTACTTATCATCTCCAGGAGTCCATACTACGTTGAATACCCCGTGTATTCTCGTCCGATCACCGGAGTCAAGCAACGTTGGGTGTGCCGCGTGGTTTGTATTTGGACGAGTGTCCGCCTGGGAGTTTTGAGAAAAAATTTGACAATCGTATAACTTTTTTTATTACAGTAAATCGTAAAAATGCAAAATATGTAATATTTTTAATTTCGCCACGACATTTTTTATCACATTGTATATTGGTCGAAGGTCTTATCCTTTGAAATGTGATTTATCCTAAAATTCGTATCACAATATTCGGTGGGTTTGGCTTACAAATTGAGTATTTAAAACTCATAGAAATAATGTTTAACCACTATATATAGTAATTAGCTAGACGAATTTTGTAATTCAAAACAACACACAAGCTGCAATGCTATTTAATAGGTTTAGGCACAAAAATAGTTGCGCTTGCTATAAATTTATCATTTTGTCTTATATAACTCAAGACCGGGCTAACCTCACCAAACCAAATGTTCGCACTTAAATAGCGGATGGCTTATGTAAAGTTTGCACAGAATCAAAATAAAAAAAAATCAATGAATGTAGTGTGGTACTTAATTGTTATAATCTCGGCATGGTATACGCAGCTACGGGTAAAGAGAGAACTGTCGCTGGTATTATTCGTGGTTCGAATTATGAGAGGTCTCTCGTATAACCCGGATATACGAGGTGTGTTCAAAAAGTATCGCGAATTTTGAATTTTGCGGGTTACGTATATTCGAATTTCGATTTTTTTGTGGCGTTATGTTGGTACTCATGTCTCTCACTTATGCCGACAAG